>NW_020769371.1:5501596-5539102 GCF_900518735.1 Pseudonaja textilis
ATAGATAGATAGATAGATAGATAGATAGATAGATAGATAGATAGATAGACAGACAGACAGACAGACAGACAATCTGTAGTGTGTGTATATATATATATATATGTATATGTGTATGTTTTCTTAAGTTTTCACAGGTACTTACATGTATGGTATTCAGTTTTGTTTGGGTATTTTCCCATGTCATTATAGTTGTGCTTTTAAAGTTGTAGATGAACACAATACAGAAGCCTGATGATGGCAGATGAGATTCTGCTGAAACGTTGCTACAACTTTAAAAGCACAACTATAATGACGTGGGAAAATACCTGAACAAAGCTATATATGTATATGTATATGTATATATACATGCATATGTTTGTGTGTGTGTGTGTGTGTGTGTGTGTATCTAGACCCTAACATATAAATATTAAGCACTGTCCATCTTGAATACATAGTGGAAAGAGGAAGCTTGAGAACTCACAAGGTTGATACTACATGGAACAAAACTGTGTCTGAATCTGAATGTTCTGCTTCAGATACCATGAAGCTTCCTCCCAGAAGGTAACAAGGAACACAGGTCATGAAAAGGATGTGTAGCAATAAAAGCATGCATTAAATTAAAATATATTTATTCAGCTGAATATCTAAATGCAATCTATTCTTGGATCAACTGACACCCAGACAATGCCCTGGCAAACGAGAAAATCTTAAACTGCCATCTAAAATCGGAGCAGGTCATACCTCCTTATACAGAAGTGGAGAAGTTCATAAATGCTCTGCCACCACCAAGAAGGTCCTCTTCTCAACCACCACACAGAGAACCAGATCCACAGGAGGGGCCCTGAAATAACTCTCCCTTGTTGATCTTAGCAAATGGTGTGACTGGTTGTCTTTCTAAGCCCGGCTGCTCAATTCCTTTCAGTTTTCTAAATGAGGGTTAACCATTTTATTTCAACATGAAGGTTTAGCAAGAGACACTGCAGCTCTTTAATGACATAGCAACCCTGTGGAACTATTTGGCATCTGCATTCTGCGCTTTCTGACCTGTCTAATAAGAATAGCCTTATATAGAACCCATCGCAGACTGCTGAAGGAACAACCATAGGAATGTTTCTTTTTTTATGACCTTGCAAATGTAACTGCTCTACTGGCCTCGGTATTGAAACTGTGCCTCGTGTGCTCCATGATGCAGAGCTCCAAATGATGACTAGAAGAATACTAATCATCTAAGGGAAAACAGTCCTTCCCAGTCTCTTTGTATAGGTTTCCCCATGGCCAGATACTGACACAAGGATACAAGGAACTTACAGCCACTCCTTGCCTGCTGCTGTATTTGTTCTCTCTCTCACCAATCGATACAGAAGTAATTGAAATTCTCCTTAATCAAAGTCCCATCTCTTGTTATCTGCTACTGGTAGGGCATGCTCCCCCCCTCCCAACTGCAGTGCAGCTCTGATAGTCTCTTCTCTTCTCTTCTCTTCTCTTCTCTTCTCTTCTCTTCCCTTCCCTTCCCTTCCCTTCCCTTCCCTTCCCTTCCCTTAACTTAATACACCTCCCCTTCCCTTACTATCTCCCTCCCCTCCTCTCCTTTATTTTCATTTCTTGGTAAGAAACAGAACAGAGCATATTGCCTTCCTGAGAGCAAAGAAAGCAGGTGACTGCGGGACTGAATGGAAAGAAAGGAAAAGCCGTGCTGTGCAAATGTAACTACATAGATTAAGGTGATGCTATCGGGGCTTAATTACACATGCAATTAAATGTCTGCCCTTATGGCTGGGTGTTTTTCAAAGCAAGCAAGACTCGGTGAAAAATGACACTAGGAATTTTCAGAGGTGCCTGTTTGCCGTCAGCGCTACTCCTCTGCCTTTCCCCAAAAGATATTAACAGTGTGTAGTAGCATCTTTTGCATCTTGACTTTTTCCCCTTGGAAACTTCATGAATAGTACAGGTTGGCACTTCGAATTTCCAAAGTGGTCTGACATTCCAAAGCTAAGTAATGAGATGTTTTGTAAGCTGCCCAGAGTCACAAATGTCGGATGGGTGATTATATAAATTAAATGAATGAATGAATGTTGCCTCCTTTGAAAAGCTTGCTTTAGGTCAGTGTTAGCACTGAAACCACTATCAGGAGCTCGACCCAACTAATGAATATATTTTCACCATGTCACCCTTAACTGTCTGTCTTTGAACATCTGAAAAGCTGTACATTTTCTCAAGTTCTTATTTTTCAGTCATCCAGCTTTGACTAGCCTAAAACCAGAATGAATCAACTACTTGGATTTCTTTTCCATGTCCTTTTAAAAACTAATTGCAAAAAAAGGGGGCACATGAGGCAATGCCTCTGTCACTGTCATGTCACAGTATATTTTACGAATTACAGCATCTTAAGACACATTTCAGAAAATGCTTGGGTGATTGACAGCATACGTCTTCCCCTCATCCCCATTCTATGCATTTCTGTGATGACATCTGGTAAAAGAATTATGCAATGGGACTCCAGAGTCCTCAACATTTCCATTGTCCCAGCAAGGGAATTGAACAGGGGAGAAAAGGCTTTCATTTCTTCTCCATCCAGCTCTGATCCTATTCTGCTTTTCACTGATGCCATTGGTATTAAAATCCAGTAATATCTGCCTTCTGGTTGCAAAGATATATTGAAAGTTACACATGTGCCTCAACTTTCCTTTCTTAAGGATCTGATGCCAAGCATGGGACCAGTTCTATGAATGAATGAATGGATGGATGAATGAATGAATGAATGAATTTCTCCCCCACCTTTACATTTAAGGATGAGATGTTCAGTTATTTCTCGCATTTTTCTCCCATGGGTGCATACAAAAGAAGCACAGCTATCAGCAGAAGTGGAAAAAGCTGGAGCCAAAATATGTGGCTTGCAATGACAGAGACAGAGTGTAGCCTTTGCATTCCAGATTGCAACTTTATTCAGGAATGAATGAGTGTTTGAGGACCCAGAAGACTGTGACTTTCAAGCTCTTACCAAAACCAACCTGCCCTATATTAATACAAACACCAATATTCTGTTGCTCCTCAGCTTTTCTCTCTCTCTCCTTAGCTATTGTCTGGGGTGGGGAGGCACGATGGCTCAGAAGTTAAAGATGATGAGCTAGTCAGCTGCAAAGCTTACAGCCCAGCTATGAGACCCAAGCACCATGCAATGGTGTGAGTTCCCATTCCTGCCCCAGCTCCTACCCACTAGCAGTTTGAAAGCATACAAGTGCAAGTAGATTAATAGGTACCACTTCAGTGGGAAGGTAACAGTATTCCATGCATCTTTGATGTATAGCCATGCTGGCCATATGACCTAAAATGTCTTTGAGCAAGGCAATACTGGCTCCCTCAGGCAAGAAACAGAGATGAGCATTGCACTCTAGAGTTGGACATGAGTTAATAGGGAAACCTTTACCTTTTATTGTCCTTGGGAGGAAATACTAGCACTGTCCCAGGGATTTTTTTCCCTCTGTACTCCACTAACTTTATTATGCACTTCTAGCTGTCCAAGAACAACTGAAACCACTTGTAAAGTACTGTTATGGTAAAGCACCAACACAAAGTCCACCTAAGCTGAATGGCTTTGACCACTTCATGCAATCTGCTCAGCTCATCTATATTGGAGATGAACTGGTAGCCTTCACTATGTCATTAGGAACCTGCATTTACTTTTGCTGTTTGGGAGGGAATTGCTTTGGCTGATACATCTAAGCCTGATAAATTGCAACCCCTTGAGTGATTCTTTCTTGACACATCCTCTTAATCTTCTCCTTGACTAATTTTTTTAGTTGGGGATGGTGGTAATGAAAGTCTTAATGACTCTGGCAAGTTTTTCTGCTTCCATCAAAGTCAGTTAAAATGTTGGCAATGTGATTAAAATCCCTCCGACGTTCTTTATACAGCTCGCTTGAATTGTATGCAAATTAAATCACTTTTAATATAACATGTTTATCAAGATTGCCTACTTCAAAAAGATTTATAGTTATACGTGAGGCATTAGGTAGTTGTGTTCATAATTATAGCTATATGTAGGGCATCAGGTAGTCATGTCTACAATAGAGTCTAGACTAGAGAATAAACTTGTAGGTTGTCTATGGATGAAGCTTAGACCCAATCTTGTTGTAGATCATATTTTGGCCCTTAGACTTGACCAGACGCTTCATTAGAATTGGAAACTGCCTTAATTTGAAAGCTGAAGTCTGAGAGAGAGAGGGAAAAAGAGGGAGGGAGGGGGGAGAGAGATGGAAAGGAGATGAGCTGACTTAGGGTCAGATGAGCTGAGCCAATCATGAAAAAAAGCTTCCTGGGTAAAATGTGAAGACATCCAAACAGTTCTTGAGAGTGGCTATGGATGGAGAAAAGTAGTTGCTATGAAAAAGCCATCTCCAAGGGGGAAAGCAAAGAAAACCCATGGAAGGGAAGTGACAGGGATTGTTGATTGAGGAGCAAAGATTTTAAAAGAAGGGGATCCATCACACTACAACAGACAGATGAAATTGGGAATCTAAAGAGGAATTATGAAAGGAAGTGTATAAAGGAAGACTGATAATCTTCATAAGGGAATGATTCAGTGAAGTAAAGGGAATCTAGCACTGTCAACCCTAACCTAAGTTTACAGCTTACAGTTCCCATCATCTTTAATCATGATGTAAAGGAGTCAAAGATCATCTTGGGGAGATAGGCGGCAACCATTATTAAGACATGAGCTTTGCTCAGGAAGTGTGAACAAGAAACAAAATATTGCCCCATCTTGATTCTGATATGTGAGGAATGGAACAGAAAATGCCAGAATTTCAAGTTTCTGTTATTATATTCTGTTATTCTGTTCTGTTATTATAACTTACCTTAATCAAGTTCTGGTATTTATTGTGATTACTTCAGGGGACATGTGGTCATGGGAACTCCAGAGGAGGATAGTCTAGTCCACTGTGAAGTAATCAAATTGTAAATAATATTTTCAATAGAATTCTAGAAATAGATCTAGAAATTCTAGAAATATTCCATTCCTGAGATTTACCATAGGTATTGTGGGCAAATTTGGCAAATAATCCACAGGTTGGGAACCAAAGAAGATATACAGAGAAGACACCAGGATAATTATAATTAATAAGGATTTATTAATGAAAATCCAGTACTTGCATCATTGGAGAGATTCCTCCCTCAACTTCCACAGTGCGACCACCCTCGGCTATGCTTCCTTCTCCTCCAGTCTCTGCCCATTTACAGCCAGCTTTCCTCCTCTGCTGGCTCTCTGCCTCGTGCACTTTGGCCCAGCCAGTTCGCCAAGACACCATTTGTCCCAGGCCTTTGGCCACATGGGACAGCTAGCCACCAGCCAATCAGGTGGCAGGCAGAAGCTGTAAATGGGTAGAGATGGGAGGCTGGAGCAGAAGGAAGCATGGCCAAGGGTAGGAGCCTGAAGTCCTAGACCCCACAAGGAGCCAAAGGGATATGGAGGGAATGCATTGAATTGACCCCAAGAGGGTTGCTTTCTACTCCAAAGTCTTGCCTTGGATGTACCAGCCCTTTTCAATTATATCCCCCAGGATGCAGAACAGGCATTTTTAAGCAATTTATTTCAATGGGTCTTTTGAGAACCGTATGTTATTGTGCACTTTGCTGTCATTTTAAGCCATGGCTTATTTTAAATGGCTGCTGATTTTGTTCGTTGGGGGTTTTCCTTTTAGACTGGGTTTTCTTGGTATGCTGTATCTGATTATTTTATGTAAGCCAACCTTATACACTTTTTTGTCAAAAGCATGGGTATAAATAAAATTAACTGTGGCAATGACAACACGGGTGACTTTTCATTGCCCTTTTCTCTTCTTGACTTTTATTCTCAATTCTGCCTATTCCTTTGGAAATGGGACTTTTTTTTATATGAAGGCCTGTTTTCTTTCAGATCTGTGCAGAAGATTGAGTTTTGATTAGCTGCTGTATAGGAAAAGGTGGAAAATGGCTGTATTTTTCAGGAAGAAAAAGCCACAATGTAAGTACTTATTTCAAAGTAACATAGAATCTATGTTAACCTCTACTTTAGTTCAATGTATTCCAGACTATTGTGCTCAGAAAAGAAAAAGAAAGGAAGACACTTTTTCTTGCTTAAAGTGAAATTGACTATGAACCGAAACCCTAAAAGAAGATGGACAACATTCTGGGTAAAATAGGGTCTTAAAGATTTGTATAAGGGGAAAAGTATAGAGGGGTCATCACAGAGTGGAGGGGGTCAACCTATTCTCCAAAGTACCTGAGGGCAAGAAAATGAAGTAATGGTTGGAAACTTAACAAAGAAAGATCCAACTTAGAATTAAGGAGACATTTCCTGTCAGTGCGAACAATTAATCAGTGGAACAACTTCCCTCCAGAACTAATGGGTGCTCCAAGAAGATATTGGACAGCCATTTGTCTGAAAGGATATAGGGTGAGGGTGAAGATTCCTTCTCCGAGCTTGTGGGTTGGTTTCCAAACATTTCGTTACCAGGCTAGGTAACATCTTCAGTGGAGTTTAGGGGATGTCAGTGTCAATCTTCTTCCGTTTATAAGAGCTTTGTATAGTCAGTAGATCTTGTGATGGGTCAGGTTGGGTGTGTCAAGTGAGAAGCTTGCAATGGGTCAGGTGTGGATGTGTGAAGTGAGGCACTTATGATGGGTCTTGTGATAGGGAGGTTATATCAAGTGAGGGCCATTGGGAGGTGAAGTGCTGGTTGGGGAGGTTTACATGGGTTAGTTGAAGGTCGGTGCTGTCTCTGGCTGTGTGGTTGATTTGGATTTTGAGGGGTTTGTAAGCTGGTTGTAGGTTAATGTTGTTAGGAATCTGTCCACCAATTAGTTGGGTTGGCAGCATATAAACACCAATGTATGTTTGTAGCTTTAAGACAAAATCACTGTGTTGATTTATACTATATTCTGACTGGTTGATTGTATTGCAGGTTGCCATAAGAGGGAGCTAGAGATCATGGCTTGTTCTCTCTGACATTCTGTTTCTGTGACATTCTGTCTCTCTGACATTATGTCTCTTTGACATTCTGTTGCTATTTAAGCTGTGCTTATACTTTGATATTTTTGTTTACTGGAAATGAAAAAGGCAACAAGCAAGAAGATTTTGTAATTGGATATTATTTGGACTATAAAACGTATATGACCTGGATTGTTTATTGGACTGTGCTATTTCTTAATGTAAACTTTAACTCAATTCAGTGTATGGCTGTGTGGCTGAATAATTATTCATAACTACTCTCATAGACGTTTCCATGTGCATATCCTTGTTACTCAAGGGTTATTCTGTACATATCATAACAAATGTGTCTGTTGATGGAATTGCTTTTGGAATGCCAGGCTTCAATGAACTCATAAGCGTGATGGGTGGTAGCGTAGCCGATGATTTTTGTGTTGCTCCAGTTGAACTGATGCTGTTTGAAACAAAGTAATCTACAAAATCAACTGTAACAACTGCCACCGATTCTGTGTGGGACAAACATCATGTCAATTAAAAGCCCATGGTCATTTTTCTTTTCTCCTAAGAGACACCCAACTTTATAGCCACAATATTTCCCAATGTCTTTAGGTCTTACTATTCCCAAGCCTTCTCAGACTTCCTATTTCTTCATGGGCATTCCATTTTTAACCACCTACTTACCCATAGGATTTAGAAAATAAGGCTCCTGATGCTGTAGGCCATGAGTGTCAAATTCAAGGCCCATGGGCCAGATTGGCCCACAGGTTGCTTAAATATGGCCGGTGAGGCCATCCTGGAAACAGCAAATGGTGCCTCTGCCAGCAAAAATGGAGCTCTGTTTTTCCTGGCAGAGCGCTCAGGCCACCATAGGCAAACCAACATGAGAGACATCGAGCTGGCCACACCCACCATGGCCATACCCATCTGGCTCCCAAGATCAAACACCACCCCGATGTGGCCTTCAATGAAATTGAGTTTGACATCCCTGTTGTAGGCTCCATTAGAACTTCATTTTGGCTGGAGCTTCTATTTTCCAGGTTCTGGCCCAGGAGTGTCTGCAGAATTTGTTTTTTTTTTTTAATCAAGATGGTGGCCACAATGGCAGTATCTTTAAAATGACGGATCGATACTCTTAAATTAATAGAGAATCTGCTAGACAAACATGAACTGATAAAGGAGAAATAAAGGAAAAACAAGTCATGGATTGGCTTGAGTTTTCCTTTAAGAGCCACATCTACTCAATTTCAAGGATGCTTGAGCGTCAGGTGCTCTGAACCTTGAAATCATTTTTATTTCTATGCGTGGCTGAATATTTGCATAAGGGGAAGAATGTAAATAGCTCCATATACATGGAGGCATAGAACAACTATATTTCAGGGGGCAATGAGGTGCGTACGGATCATAACACTGAAACTAGAAACAATTTCCCAATAGGTATGTAACCAGAAAAACAAAATATGTGATATTCACAAGTAATGAGTTGTTTTTTTTTTTTACTGGATGCTTGGTTGTGCGCTCCAAGAAGATAAACAACTGCTGGAAAAAAAATGTATTTTCAAGCCCCTGAGGGCCTTGATTGTTACCTATGCCATAGTAATAAAGCAATGATAAATATAGATAAAAATGTAAGGCTTAGAGTATCTATTTTGAATGACTATAGATCAGAGGTAGTATTCAGCAAGTTCTGACCAGTTCTGAAGAACTGGTAGTTTTGAGTAGTTTTGAGTAGTAGTAGGTACTCAAAGCTCTAACCTGCAAATAATATTAAAGGGCTTGAAATCATTGAACAAATGAGTATAACCATGGCATTATTTTTAAAAAAAATGTTTGCTTGCTTCAGTCCTGACAAAGTACATTTAGAAATCCATGTGCAAACCTTCCCCATGCTGACTGGGGAATTCTGGGGGGTTGAAGTCCACAGGTCTTAAAGTTGCCAAAATTGGACACCCCTGTTCTACATTCAACTGGCAAATATCATCTCTAATGGCCCTGCCCCCATCTATTCTCTGCCTTCTGAGTCCCAGCTGATCGGCTGGATCTTCTTTTGTTGCCCTGCACAGGAGAACAGCGCTGGAAAGCAGGTTAGTGGGGTGGGGAGGGAATGGGATTTTGCAGTACTCTTCCCCTGCCACGCCTGCCAAGCCACTCCCACAGAACTAGTAGTAATTCTTTTTTAATCCAACCACCCTACAATGGGCAACAACAATATAGGAAGATGTTGTAGAGATAATTACATTAGTGACAATTTCAAAGGTATTATTTCAAAATAAATGGGTGAAAGCAACAGTAAAGCACCCCTGTATTTTATCAAGAATAAACCATATGTACTTTGGAAAACAGGAATTCCAGAGTATCTCATTGCTGTTATGCAAAACCTGGAAAGCAGATTAATGGGGTGGGGAGGGAATGGGATTTTGCAGTAACTTCCCCTGTCACACCCACCAAGCCATGCCCACAGAACCGGTAGTAAAAAAATTTGAATCCCTCCACTGCTATAGATGTTTGCAAGGAACTTTGGGTACTCAAAGCTCTAACCTGCAAATAATATTAAAGGGCTTGAAATCATTGAACAAATGAGTATAACCATGGCATTATTTAAAAAAAAAATGTTTGCTTGCTTCTGCCCTGACAAAGTACATTTAGAAATCCACGTGCAAACCTTCCCCATGCTGACTGGGGAATTCTGGGGGGTTGAAGTCCACAGGTCTTAAAGTTGCCAAAATTGGACACCCCTGTTCTACATTCAAGAGGACTTGCCCTGCATGGTTCCCTTTATTAACATCCCTACCCAGCTTGCAAACTCATTAAATCCAGATTCTTCTGCAAAATCCTGCATCCTGTGTTCCACTTCACTAAAGCGAATCTATGCTGGCTGCAAGGAGCTACAGTCATGGTTTTGTTTTGCTATTGTTTTGTTTGCCTTAAGTGTCTTTTCTGCTGCTAGAATATTTTTCTCTTACTCATTAACCCACCATACCTACTATTATAAGCTCCAACACGAAGGGAAAACGGCTTTTCTTTCCAACTTTTAAAATATACCAGCAATCAGTCCCCCAATGTAATACCGCTGCAGAGCTGTGTAAGCAGATCAAATGATTGAAGTAGCCTTTCATGAAGCTTGGGAAGTGTGGAATGGATGAAAGAATAATCCTCCATCCAGGCAGTTCCAAATTCCAGGCTTTTCAAATGTTAAGTAAAGTTCTCCAGATCTGCTCATTTGTTCCAAGGTGACTTTCCGGGAGTCTCCCTGCTCTCTAAATTCAGGCCTAGCAGCTCTGAATGTTCTAGACCAGGGGTGGGCAAACTTTTTGGCTCGGGGGCCTCATTGACTTTTAAAATTTGACAGACGGGCCACCACCTGGTGTCGAAATGCCTGTCATTACAAGTCAAAATCAAATGAATGCAATCATTCAATCATTCACATCAAATCTTAATTCTGTACCAATCTTCAGCGGGCCGGATTAAAAAGACCAATGGGCCGGATGTGGCCCACGGGCCGTAGTTTGCCCACCCCTGTTCTAGACTCTGGACAACCACTAGATGGCAAGAAAGAAATACCAGAAGGTAACTGTTGGCTGCCATCTAGGGTCTTCCAAATGTTTGTAGCTCCCAGTGTCTCTCAATCTTGGCAATTTTAAGTTATGTGGATTTCAACTTCCAGAATACCCCAGCCAGTCATGAAATCCAGTTATCTTGTAGTTGCTAAGGTTGAGAAACACTGGCCTATCCTAAGTACCACCCCAAACAAAAAGAGAGCTGTGAAAATATTTACGGACCCCTCACATCCCGGACATAAACTGTTTCAACTCCTTCCCTCAAAACGATGCTACAGAGCACAGCACACCAGAACAACTAGACACAAGAACAGTTTTTTTCCCAAAAGCCATCACTCTGAGAAACAAATAATTCCCTCAACACTGTTCAACTATTTACAAAGTCTGCGCTACTATTACTATTAATCTTCTCATCACTCCTTATCACCCATCCCCTCCCACTTGTGATGGTAGGACTGTAACATTGTCGCTTGTATCCTTACGATTTATACTGATTCCTAGTATGATTTGATTGCTTACTTGTACCGTATGGCTATCATTAAGTGTTGTACCTTATGATTCTTGACGAATGTATCTTTTCTTTTTATATACACAGAGTATTTGTACTAAGACAAATTCCTCGTGTATCCAATCACACTTGGCCAATAAAGTATTCTATTCTATTCTAAACAAAAGTGGGGGGAGAAAAAAAAGGGAGGAGTATTCCAATGTTTCCCATGCTGGTGCGGAAAACATTTTTAACTTTTCTTTTTTCAATCTTTTTGTTTTTTCTTCCTTTTTCATATTTTCTGTGGAGTGTTTTAGCTTTTATCTACAGGTAGATATTTGTAAACTTTGATGCTATGGAAAAAAAAGAGAAGTAAACTATTAAAATTTTCATATCAAATTTCACCTACGTTTGCTTTGTGTGGATGACTTGAATTGCTAGAATTTCTTCCCTGTGCTGAAGCTCAGATGCCAAGAGAAAGAATGAAGCAAGAATTCCCTACAAAGGAGAAGGAGCACTACAGCATCTTAAAAGGCAAACTAGTCCCACCAAAGATTCATACTCTGCCTTGTTCATGTTTTAGGAAAATAATAGAGATTCAGAACTGCTCTCGGTTTGGTACTAAAGTCCTGTGTGGAAATGCCATGTGGTCACATGCTCCCCAAAATGAAAAGAGAGGTGTTATTTTTAACAATAATCATAAAATAAATGTAAAAAAAAACCCAGAATGGTCCAATAACTAAGGAATTTGCTAAGATTAGGGAGACCTAGGTTAAAACTCACTGTCAACTATGAAAATGGTCTAATTACTCTTTAGCCCAGATTGCTTCACATGGGTATTGATGTGGATATGAAAGAGGAACAGGAAGAGGAAGAGAAAGAGAAAGAGGGAGGGAGGAAAAGGGAGAGGGTTCTCCATGAAAGCCATCTTTAACTCCTGGAGGAAAAGTGAAATGTAAATCAAACAAATATAAGTATAAATAAAATAAGATTTTAGATGTTCTAATAGGAATTTTGAGACTTGAAGGGATGTTGAGATAAGGTATCTTAGGGATTATAGACGCAAACTTCAGGAATGATTGCTATAATTTAAGTTGTAACATGTATCCATTGGCTGCTCAGGATCTGGACTTTATCTCTGCTTTCTCTTCTTATTTATTTATTTATTTATTTATTTTACTTTTATTAAATCAGATCCACACTTTTTTTTGCCCAGTATAAAATAAGGCATGTGGCCTACACTAATCCAAATAGAGTTATCATGTCACTTTGGCTGGTTGGGTATCATGAAAGTTCATGTCCAAAACACTTAGAGGGCATCATGTTGGTGAAAACTCACTGAGATAATGTATGTCTACATTCAGTTTGGGAATTATGGAAGGAGGAAAGAATTTCTGGGAATATAACTGCCACATGAGCTAGACAAAAAATATGTATCATACCACCTGAATACTTTTTAGCTGCCAGGATGCTTCTCATTCCCATTGGTTGAGCAGTGCTGATGTCACAATTAAAAGTAGAGGGCCATTATCTAATCTCCAGGGGAGATTAGGAAAGACAAGAGAAAAGGTGAAAAGTCAGAGGGAAGAAGCAGGAATCCAAAGAAAAAGTAAGTGGAAGAGACCGATGTATAAAATTTTAAGAGGTCATTTAAGAAAGAATGAGTAGAGGATGAGCGGGCTAATTGAACAACCAGCAAGAAAGGCACCAGGCCATTGAAAATATATAAGTTCTCTGAAACAAAGACAAGAGAAGGTTAAGAGAAGGAATGGGAGGTTATTGGAGCTGAGGTTGCATTCTTCAATATGCTTAATTGGATGTAAGCACCAGCAACTTTCTGATCTGAGATATATTTCTGAGTAAAACGAGCATAGAATCAGGCTGCTTTGTCTCTGGTTGTAGGTAATAAGGCTTTAGTACAGAGGTCTCCAAACTTGGCAACTTTAACACTTGTGGACTTCAACTCCAGAATTCCTCAGCCAGCATAGCTGACTGATGAATTCTGGGAGTTGAAGTCCACAAGTCTTAAAGTTGCCAAGTTTGAGGACCCTTGCTTTTGTATACGGAATAGGGAATTGATAGCCTCCCATTTGTTGTTGGATTACAGTCTTCATTATCCATGACCATTGACCATAATTGTTGGGGAGTGTGAAAGTTGGAGTTCAGGCCTGGTGTATATAATTTGGTGCATTAAGAGACTGAGATATTTTTTGAGAGACTCCAGAGAGTCAGCTGCTGGAGTGAATGATATTAGGCTAGGTAAATAAGAAAATTGCTCTTATGTCAGCCAATTTTCTTTTTAATCTTTTAATCCTTTAATTTTAATTTTATTTTTTATCCCTGTTTTAGGACCAAATGTTAATTTAAGAATGAGTGCAGTATTTCTAGATTTTTTTCCCCACTGATTTGGTCATAGAAGCCAAGCTAGAAGTCAGGAGACTGGGAGTTCTAGTCCTGCCTTAGGCGTGAAAGCCAGCTGGATGGATTTTTGGGCCAATCACTCTCTCTCAGCCCAACCCACCTCACAAGGTTAGTGTTGTGGGGAAAGGAGGAGGAGGATTATGTGTGTTTAAATAAAACAAAATAATAAAATATGGTGGTGCTGATCTTAGAGGTGAAAAAAAAATCTAGGAAGAATTTCATGGCCAAAAAATGAGTGACAATATCTCGATGACCCCTGATTTCATTTATATCTCATTTTCTTTTCATGCTGAACCCAATGTTACAAACTTGATGAAAGTATTTATTATTTCATTAGACTTAGATGCCATCCAATTTCATAGTAACTTCAAAATACTCACTGACCAGATCTAACTCAACCTAGCTTCAACAAGCAGGCATTGTTCAGTTATATTATGAGAAGGCAGTTTTCTAATATTTCAACATCCACGTGGCCGTTGATGAGGCCATAACTTTTAGCAGGCAGCCAAAGGAGCACAATACTAGTTCATTTGAGGTATTGATTGAATCTCTATCCTATTACCATTCTCTCTCCTCCACTTTCTCTCTTTTGTTCTGCCTCTCATTAGCTCCTGCCTCTCACTGCTATAAATAGCTTTTAATTGCTGGCTTTGGTGCCCTCTCTTTCCTCATCTCTCATCTGTCTCTTCTATCGGGACTTTGTCAGCAAGAAGGAATTTGAGATAGAATCATTCAATGCTTGGCATTTGGTACAAGAATAAAGGCCCATCCTTTAGTAAAAAGCTGAATATTCTTTTTTAAAAAAATTGAACATTTAAGAACAATATACTATGTGCGTTAAAAAGAAAGAAGAAAAAGGAGGAAATATAAAAATTAAATCTAATAAATAATAAGTTTAACCTGTGCAATGAAGTGACTTTTTTATATTCCTACATGATTAATGATACCTGAATATGTTTGATCCCAAACAGTACCAAAAATCTACCCAGAATACAAATAACAGAAAAACAAATAATACCTAATAAATCATACAGTAAAATTATGCCGTTGTAAATTGCAATGAATTCCATGGTAGTGTAGGTTGCTACAATGCAAGCTGAAGACCAGGGGGATATTCAGCCTGAATTCTCCATCACTTTAGCAGATTGAGGTCAACAGTGATGTAGATGCAGAGTGGAGAGATGAAAGCAAAGCTGAACACTTGGTGCTGTTCATGAATGCGGGTTCAGTGCTTCAATGCTATTCACTAAATTTGTTCACCAAACAGAATTGAAGATATGGATCTGGAGGACTTTGAGCATGTTCTCCCATTGTATTCTCCAGAGACGTTTAAGGTCTTACTTAGCTTTCCCTTGGGGAGTTCTGTAAACCTTCCAAGGCAAAAGTATATTTGTGGGCTGGTTAGCATATGATAAAGAGCCATGTGCAAAGTTTCCAATTGTCTCAGATATCTCCATGGTGAACCACAGTGTGGACCGAGGTCCCATTGATGATTTTACAGTTGAGCAAGAACAGTTCCCATGATCATAATAGCATATTTTTCTGAAACTCAGAATGCCCCATCTGCATTGGCAGATACATTGTTTGAAATGGGTTCAGATGAGCATGTTTCAAGAAGCCGATATGGAGGAATGAATCTGTGGCAAATCTAATCTTGATATGAAGGACTAGCTACCTTATAGGGATGAGATTGCTTTCAATGACAGAAATATTTAACTGACCTATTAAAAGCCATTGTTTGACATTGCCTTTCTGTTAAATATGCAGGACGCTACATTTACATGAGTTTACGTTATATGCAAAGTAGAGTCTGATGTCAGACTCCACTTATTGGTTCAGCCTCTGGCGGGAACATTGAGTCCCCGTCAGTGGCTGAAGTGTTGGACAGCGCCGGCTATAAAAAGCCGGCACTAACCGCGTGTATTTGCTTTTGATTCCGGTTGTTAAATAAAGAGTTTTCTCACACTTCTGAGTCCTGCTCCTTCCTCATCTGCTCCCATTTAACACTGGCAACAAAGGTGGGATTCTGAGGAAGACAAAGGACCTCGTGGGGCACCGTGGCCATTTTCAAGCTGAATCATGAACTCGACCGTTCAGACCAACAGGAATTCAACATGACCCACCGACCGCTATTGATCCCATTCGACCCAACCAAAGAGAAGTGGTCCTTGTACATGGGAAGATTCAACCTAAATCTGGACGTGAATGAGATGCAGGCAGCATCTGATGCAAAAAAGAAGGCTTTCTTCTTGACCTACTGTGACTCAGAACTCTATGAACTAACTGAAGCCTTCAGTGCAGATGAGTTGGCAAACGTCTCCTGGGACGAGCTGCAACGAGCATTGAAGGGGCATTTCGACCCTACCCCACCGTACCTGGAAAACTGGAACGATTTCTACATCCGGAGCCAAAAGGGGGAAAGCATAAGTGATTTCGTGGCCGCATTGAGGAAACTATCTGTAAATAACTGTAAATTCTGAAATGCAGAAGAAATGATCTGGGATCAGCTAGTCCTTGGCCTAAAGGATTTAACCCTTCAGAAGAGACTGTTTGCAAGGGAGGATGTTTTGTTCAAGGAGGCTCTGGAAGAAGCAAAAGCCATGGAAGCCTCCAACTATTCTGCAGCCCAAGTCAAGGGCAGCAGTAAGTTCCATGCTACCCGTGCCTCAGAGAGGGAACTGTGTAATCCATCCCACTCTGAAAGCAGCGACAGTGAGAAGGAAGATGTCCACCAGGTAAAACCCAATAAACCCAGAACCACCAAGAGAACCAAGCCTTGCGGAGGATGCAGAGGGAACCACCCCCAGTCTGCCTGCTATTTTAAGGAGACTATCTGCAGGCGGTGTGAGAGGAAAGGCCACTTCGCAGAAGCCTGCAGAATCAGCCAACCAGTGGACAAACTGAGCCACATACTCTCCACCCAGACTACAAGGGTTGGAAGATGTTTGGCGTGAAATTCAAAAAATAAAATGGCGGCCGGGAAGAAGAAACCCACCATACAATTGTGGGCTACACACATGGCAGCGTGGGACACACAGACATTGTTGAATCCAACAAAAATCCTCACCAAAGTGAGGATTGATGGGACCCTATGCCAGATGGAAGTGGACTGCAGGTCTTATCTATCAATGATCTCCTGGATGGCTCTCCAGAAGATCAACCCGCACATCTGCCGAAGCCAGCTCCAGCTACAATGGATAATACTAAAGGACTACTAAGGCTACAAAATACCGGTGCTGGGGAAGAAAATCTGCCATGTGGAATATGGAGACTTCCAGCGATCCCTGACCATTGTGGACTGGGATCCTCCCAGCCTCCTAGGGAGAGAATGGTTCGCACTGCTACAAATCAGCCTCACCAGCATCCACACAACAGCAATGGCCAGATTAAACAGTGAAAGTGACCTAGATGCTTTCGAGAGGGAATTCTGGGACGTTTTCAGCAGTGAATTAGGCAAGTATAAGGGGACCCCTAGCAGTTTTAACCTCGACCCCAACATAGTCCCTGTCCGATTGAAGTCCCGGAGAGACCCTTTTGCTCTGCGACCCAAGGTTGAAGAGCAATTAAATAAGCTGGTAGCTCAAGGATCCTCAATCTGGTAGACCACGCGAGGTGAGAGACCCCTATAGTGACCCCTGTAAAGCCCAATGGGTCAATCAGAATCTGTGGGGACTACAAGAGTACCCTGAACATCGCATTACAACAAAGCGCATATCTGGTAACTGTGGTCCAGCACCTAGTACATTCATTGGGCTGGGACAAGATTTTTGCTAAGCTGGACCTAGCACAGGTGTATCAACAAATTGCCTGGGGATGCAGCCACCGCTGAAACCCAAACAATCATAACCCATAAGGGCACATTCAAGTGCAACCAGCTGCAATTTGAAGTTAGCATAGCCCCCGGCCTTTTCCAAAGCATAATGGAAAGGCTGCTACAAGATTTGCCGGGAGTAGTTCCCTACTTTGACAACATAATTATCTTGGCCGAAGACAAGTCCCAACTAATGAAAAGGGTCTAAACAGTATTAGAAAGATTCCAAGAAGCGGGGCTTAAGTTAAAAAGGGACAAATGCTACATTACCGTACCAAGCGTAGATTTCTTGGGATTCCAAATTGATAGGTCAGGCATCCAACCCACAAACAACAAGATGAAAGCAATTAAGGAAGCTCCCACCCCATGGAGTAAAGGTGAATTCCAAGCTTTCTTGGGTTTATTAAACTTTTATAACATATTCTTACCACAGAAGGTGACCATAGTGGAGCCACTCCATAGACTGTTGAATAAGAATACAACCTGGAAGTGCGCCCCTCCCCCCCACCGAGAATGCAGCGTTCTTTAAAATGAAAGACATTTTAATATCAGACACAGTACTAATGCAACATAGAGAGACCCTGCCACTATGGCTGACTTGCGACTCATCACCATATAGCATCGGGGCAACACTGAGCCATAAACTGCCAAACGGAAAGGAAGTCCCCATAGCCTATTATTCTAAGATGTTGTCAAAAGCCGAGAGGAACTACAGTCAAAAAGACAAAGAAGTCCTCGCTGCCATAGCCAGAGTGAAACGCTTTCATGAATACTTCTATGGCAGTCAGTTCAAGTTGGTCACCGACCACAAGCTGCTGTTTGGCATTCTTGCAGGAAACAAACCCACACCCAACATTTTATCACCAAGGATGTTAAGATGGACAGTTTTCCTGGCAGCGTATAACTACAGCCTTCTATACAGACCAGGAAAGAACATTCCACATGCCGATGCACTCAGCAAGTGCCCCCTGCTAGACCTAGTAGAAGACCCAGCCCCCGCGACTTCTGTATTCCTGGTAGAACGTTTTGAGCCAGGCTTATTGATGGCAGTGGATATCGCGAGCCTCACCGCAAAGGACAAAACATTGGCGTGAGTTTTGAACTGGGTATGGCGAGGTTGGCCGAACAAGATGGAGGGGGAATTCAAGCCATTTAAAGACAGACAGCTAGAGCTGTCAGCATTAAGGTGGTGTTTGTTATGGGGAGACAGGGTGGTGGTAAAGCTACTGTTAGGGGAAAGAATTTTGGGATTGCTACATGAAGGGCACCCTGGGATAGTAAAAATGAAGGCCCTAGTGAAGAGTTACACCTGGTGGCCGGGGATAGACAGAGACATTGAGACCTGTGTCACCACATGCTCACCATGTCAGGAATTCTGACCGGCCCCTCCTGCAGTACCCCTGCTCAAGTGGGAAAAGCCTTCAGCACC
Organism: Pseudonaja textilis; assembly: GCF_900518735.1. Next base: position 5,520,242 of record NW_020769371.1, read on the forward strand.
ATGGGGTCACATACACATAGACTTTACAGGACCCTGCCAGGGACAAACGTTCCTAATTGTGGTTGAGGTGGTGGTGGTTACCATGAAGTCCACAACAACTGAGGCAACGATCAGAGCATTGTGGAAAATTTTCACCACCCACAGGCTACCCGATGTGCTGGTTTCGGACAATGGCCCGCAATTCACAGCATAGCAATTCAAAAGCTTCCTCGCCCATCTGTGGATCCGACATGCCCTATCAGTGCTGGCTCATCTGGCAGTGAACAGGCAAGCAGAGAGGATGGTCTGAATGACTAAAGAACTTCTTAAAAAGTTAGGCCCAGAGATTGGCAAGAAGAAATTGACAAATTGTTGCTAACCCAACACAAAACACCAAGTGCATCAACAAACAGAAGCCCAGCAGAAATACTCATGAACAAAAAATTAAGGTCCACCCAGCAGAAATACTCATGAACAGAAAATTAAGGTCCACCCTGGACAGGATCCATCCAAACTACACACACGACACCTCTCTAGACTCCACAGGGAAGTGCAGAACATTCACACCTGGAGACACAGTGTATGCACACAACTACACAGGAGGGGAAACCTGGGTCCCAGCAAAAATAATCGAAAGTACCAGACCCAGATCATACAGACTGGAGGTAGAAGTGGGAAAAACATGGAACAGGCACATAGACCAACTGCAGGGCCACATAGTTGAACCCTCACATGAAGCCGAACAACACAACACACCTCCAGCAACAATGAAATCCTGGAAAGTAGAAACCCCTCAGAGATACATAATAGCAAGGGCAACCCCAAACAGGACAGCAGAGGACTTAGCTGTGGGGGGAGGAGTCCAGCGTAGTACTTCTGAGGCCTCTAGCTCCACAGAAACTGCCATACCTCCGGAAACTTCCGAGGCGCTTCCAAGGGCAGAGTCTGGAGCAGTGGCAGACCTGTCCACTCCAGCCACTGCCTCAGAAACAACTGAACCGTGCAGGCCCAGTCACAGAAGCCCTGCCTATCTGAAGGACTACATCTGCCGCGTATGCGGTGATTTGTCGACCTGAACTAAGAGAGGAGGGGTGTTAAATATGCATGACACTACATTTACATGAATTTACATTATATGTAAAGTGGAGTCTGATGTCAGACTCCACACATTGGTTCAGCCGCTGGTGGGAACATTGAGTCCCCGTCAGTGGCTGAAGTGTTGGACAGTGCCAGTCATAAAAAGCCAGTGCTGACCACGTGTGTTTGCTTTTGATTCCGGTTGTTAAATAACACTTAACACTTAACACTTTCCAATTTTGTTCTTCACCTCCATTTGAGTCCCCTGCTAAGCTCTCCATAGAGAACCAGTGTTCTTCTATCTTCCTTTTATTGGGATTCTCAAAATGGGGATAGCCTTTTTTTTCATCTCTGGGAAAAAATAGGGAATAAATCCAGATCTTAATCTCCCTCTTGGCTCACAAAGCTCTAGCTGAGGATGAAATGCTAGTTCAGGGCTGGGGCATTTGCTTTGCATGCATTCAGCTGATGATTTCTCCAGGAATGATTAGCATATGTTTCTGCAAATCAGTGGCTGGACTCAGTGGTGGGATTCAATTTTTTTTACTACCGGTTCTGTGGGCGTGGCTTGGTGGGCGTGGCAGGGTTATTTGACCACAGCTTATTGGAAAAACCACTATTGTTTGGGATCATCATAGTAATCCAGACACTTATAATCTACAAAATGGATTGAGTTACATGAAGTGCTGAACAATATTAAAACACATTGTGGCTTGATTGTACAAGCAATTTCTGAAATTACAACCACCTTTGGAACTGGAGCTTCCATCGCTAAGCAATGCAGTTTGTCAAATGACTTGCACCCAATTTTTATGACACTTTTTGCTATGGTCATTAAACAAATCACATGGTTGATAAGCAAATTTGGCTTCCCCTATTGGCTTTACCATCTCTTGTGTCAAATTACAAAAATAGACAGGTATATTAGACACACACAAAGTGTTCCTTAATCCCATCCCTGCCTAAGAGACATAATCATTTTGAGTTGGAAAGTGGAAGTCTACTGCTGTAGATTTTAAAATTAACAAGACTGGCAGAAAATGTATTTTCTTCTTTTAATTCACATTACCATGTGTTTTATCTTGCTACGATACTTTAATAAACCTGACGTAGGCTTCAATAACTTCAGTTTCTTCTGAATTTGAGCTATTCTTATCCATGCTTTGAACGTAAAATCATTATGGTCTTTTTATAGTATTGGATAAAAGTGCAATTTTAAAAGGGGAGTCTCAGGAGATCAAATCTGTTTCAGAGTCCAATTGCCCGGCAGGCTGAACCCTTGGGCTATTTGTGATGATGCTAGCAGCCTGATAGGTTATTATTGCTGGAGCTGAACTAAACACTTAGCCATTTTAATTTTCAAAAAGGAAACATCTCAAATATTTTTTCCCATTTCCTTTAAATCCTTAATTACCTCCCCGAGTCACTTGATTTATTTTATGTACTGCTCACTATCTTTCTTCTTGGTTATGACTTCTTCCAAGGTAATTTCAGCTGAATATAAGAATGCCAGGACATTATAAAGCACAAGCATGTTGAGATCAGAAGAAATGGTCTGAGCAGCCTGTTCCATCTTGGACTGATGCCTTTTCCTGCAGTTCAACTCAGGCTGCCTCTGAATCTTAAGTGTCACACACCGACGAATAGTAGCGATGAAGAAACGACAATATTTTTTTTTTCCCTGTTATTCTGAATTGGAAGCAATTTCCAAGACTTGTGATAATTGATGAGAGGCTCACATTTCTGATAAATGGTTATCAGGATTCTTGTGTTAGGCAACTTTAGATATTCATTTGTTTCTAAAGACTGATAACTATTTCCTGGCACAGTTGGAAGAAATCTGCAAGCAGTGTGTTCCTTCTGAGCGGCTAAAACCTGTCAATTTTCAGATTATTACATTTGGGGTTTCTGTTGGCCATTGTTGTAGAAAATGATAGGTATTATCAATGTGACCCCAGCCAAGATGCCTACATCAGATCAGGGTAAATGCAGTGACTTAATGAAGGTGTCTAAATTTTGGGAGGACTGTTATTTGTTTCCATCGTCTTTCAGGTTTCTGAAGAGGTAGGTTGTATTAAAATAACATATTCCCCATAATTCCCACTGGAAACACTTCACAAGGAAAAGTAGAGGAGCAATGGGGTTATGAAGAAAGAAGCAGTTACATTTCTCATGTCTTAAGCTCCGCTTTGGCCCCAAGTGCAATTGGATTGGATGACAGGAATGAAATGAACAGTGGCGGAGGCCAAATGAGACAACTATCTCAGCACTTTCCAAGCAACAATTTAATGCTCAGCACAGGTTGTATAGATCCTACCAAAGAAGTGAGCAGTCTTGCCCATTCTATTCCTATAATAAAATACTCTAACACAATATCCCTCAACCTTTTCCACTTTGTGGAGCAGTTTGGGAGGGGGAGGGGAAAGAGTGGATTGTTTCATATGAGTGGTAGGGGAGCGTACACACTCAGCACTATTTGTGTCAGAACCGGGCACATGTGACCATGGCTCGCACAAGTAGAGCTGCGGGCACTTTTGCCCGCTGCTTCTGTGGCCCAGTTCCAAACAGGTGGTGGGCCAGTACTAGCTCCTGCCTGAGGGTTGGGGGCCCCTGCTTTAACACCCTTTCCACAGAAAGAAGATGGACATAGTCTCATACAAGACATCTGCTCTGTTGATCAAACTCTTCCATGAAATGGACTCTAGCCTTTGAAAGCACATGCAACAGAAAGAGGCTATACAGGTTCACTATTGATATGAATACCTCAGCTACGTATCTAGCCTGTATAAAAATCATAAGCTTGTATAACAATACCTCAAGAATAGGGAAGAGTACACCCTATGTTTATGGCTCCTGAATTGTGCTTCATTAGGTTGTTTTTCCATTGACTTTATTTGGATTTCAACTTAGCATGCCTTTTTGGCCCTAAAGACTGTAGAAACTGTCGTTCCAGTTCTACCCTCAAAACAGCTTGTTTCTTAGAAGATGGACACAATTCTACATTGGGTGACTGGATTCATTTGGACAGAAAATCGTTATTTGGCAAGGCCGCCATTCAGCTATTGAAACGGTTGGCCTCTGCAATGATAGATTTTATATCAGTCCTTGTGTCAAATTCACCACTGGTCCTTTTGCTAATTCCTTGTTTTTGCAATGAACTGAGCCTCTTAGTATCACCATATTTGAAGATATGGAGGCAGAGGTTGAAGCAGGGGTTGTGAAACTGGGTACATCCCATAAATTTCTAATTACTTAGAGTTACTCAACTATTATACTTTTTTCCACCTTGACCTGGTCCTTATCTGACATGACAAAAGCTATTGTAATACAGAGCTTCCCTGCTGCAGTTTTATCAAGAAACATTACAACTTTAATATTAAATAAGCAAGCTTGAAACAGGCTCTTTTTACTGATCTGGGGCTAGGCTAGGTTATCCTGGAATATCTAGGCTGAACTAGTCACTATATCTTAGTCTGTAAAATAAATTTTATTGGATTGTAGAATAAATTTTAACAACAAATGACAACTTTTTTTTTGTTAGGGCCCTTTTGTTGTCTCCTCCCTGAAATGGTACTATTCCTTCTATCACCCTGTGATTCTATTCCCATCTTTTTCTGAAAATATGCATCAAAGGAGAGGCTCTTTTTGCTGAGTTGAGCTGATTGGTTTGAATGATTTGAATTGTCCTGTTAGCTTTAAATGTCCCCTTAGTTGATCAACTAAGCCTGAAGTCTCAGTCATCTTCTCCCTCTCCCTGTCCTTCTTCCTCTCTCTTCCATCATCTATCTATCTACTAGGGACTACCAGGATCTACTAGGGGACTGGAGGCTAAAACATATAAAGAACAGTTGCTGGAACTGGGTACATGTAGTTTGATGAAAAGAAGGACTAGGGGTGACATGATAGCAGTCTTCCAATATCTCAGGGGCTGCCACAAAAAAGAGGGAATCAACCTAGTGTCCAAAGCACCTGAAGGCAGGGCAAGAAGCAATGGGTGGAAACTAATGAAGGAGAGAAGCAACTTAGAACTAAGGAGAAATTTCCTGACAGTTAGAACAATTAATCAGTGGAACAACTTGCCTCCAGAAGTTGTGAATGCTCCAACACTGGAAGTTTTTAAGAAGAGAGTGGATAACCATTTGTCTGAAATGCTATAGGGTTTCCTGCCTAAGCAGGGGGTTGGACTACTAGAAGACCTCCAAGGTCCCTTCCAACTCTGTTGTTCTGTTCTACTATCTATCATCATCTTTCAAGTGTATATGACCACCCATCTCACAAAAATGACTCTCGATGGTATACAGCAAGCCAATGATGTTGGATTGAACAAAGGTGTTCAAACCTCACTACTGTAGAACTTGGTTTCTACATAAATATATATGGAAACCCACAAGAAAAGCCATTTCAACTGTCAATTCATATTCTGGCTATAGTAAAATGTTGACAGATATTAATAGTCATCAGCAAGCAGGATCATTAGAATGAAATGCAAAGAAAATAATATTTTTTTCTAACTCAACTAATTATTAAGGATGTTCACAACCAAATATACAATAACTGTATATGTGTGTTTTTAGGTGTGTATGTGATCATAGTATCAGCCCAAATCACTTCATTGCAGGATAAAGACCTCTTCATTGAAGGTTATGGATCATAATCTATCTTGCTAGTCTAAGATAGGTTTGTAGTTAAAGCATTGTTGTTTTTTTACTTTCCAGTCTGATTCTAAGAGAAAATGCTGTTGCAAAGTATTCTGTACCTAAAGCTGAATTAAAACTACCTGAGTCTTCTTATCTCAGGTACCACACCTTAAATACACCTTACTACATTGACTGTCTTAAAAATATATGCTCAACATTGTAACACTAGGTTAGTGAGGAATAAGAAATAAATTAATACTCAGAGGAAGCTGGTATGAGATAGTTGTTATATTAGTTGTTATATTACCCCACTAAAATGGATAGCACTTTTTTTAAAAAATTGAAATATAACAATCAAGTAGCATCATCCTTTCATAGTTGAAAAGCAATGTTGGTATGTGGGATTGAACTTGGGAGACAAGAGGAAGAGCCACATACTGGACAACTAGAATGTAAAAGATATCTCGCTCCACAAAAGCTGTGGAAAACGTCTCAGAAGGAATCCTCCCGAGTCTTCCAGAGAATAAAGGGAAAGGAGAGGAGAAATAATTTCAGTCTTGCTGTTAAACAGAGATAAGAGTTAATACTCATGGTTGTTCTTCTTGTCTGGACTACCTCAAAGGACTAACATCAATCTTGCAGGACTCAAAATATTTTTGCCTGTGGCCCTCACTCCAGTCTCCCAAGATCTCCCAAGGACAATCCCATATACCGCTATACCTGAATGGGATAACTGCTCCAAGGATATTCATTGCTTTATATTGGAAAGGATCCCCTTTACAGATTAATAGAGTAGCTAATGGGGTGTTGTGTGTGTTTCAATGTCCTAAATAAATTCACATCTTAACAGTAAATCTGAGAAAGAGTTTAATTCCGTTTGGAAACCATTTCTAAATTACAACATTATTCCTGCAGAGGACATCTATCAATGGGGCATGAACAGGGATGATGCAAGCCATGGGAAAGCCAAAAGCAAATGGATGGAGAAACACTCATTCTAGATCTTTCTTTCTTTCTTTCTTTCTTTCTTTCTTTCTTTCTTTCTTTCTCTTTCTTTTCATTTCCTTTCATTCATTCTTTCTTTCTCAAACAACAAGCCACAAGGAAGGGACAGAGATTTTTTTTCTAGCTGAACTGATCTCCTGTTGTAGGGGATTGAAAATAAGCCAAGAACCACGTTTGTCCAAGTAGTGCTGTAAGCTGTCGTGCTGTTTAGTTCTTTCATCTGCTTTAAAGCCGGTATCTTGGCTGATCACTTAACTCTGCAGTTAGAGAGAGGAAGACTTTGAGCCTTGTTTATTTTTTAAAGAAGTGTTCAACCCTTTGATTCATCTTAGCCAACTGCAGTCTCAAATGGCCTAGTCCAGGAATATGTTTATAAGTGATCAAAGCTTTGCCATAATTTCATTTGGCACATTATGGATGGTATTATCTTAAGTACCTAATCAGAACATTCTCATTAATAAAGAATCAAGGACAAAAACTGCATTATGCAATCCTGCTATAGAGTTGGACTAGGAAATCTGTGGGCTGCCAACCCTACAAAATTCCCGAATCTCTTTTTAGAGTTGCCAGCGGCCTGAAGATTGCATCACCAGAATTTGATAGCAAACTGTTAAAAAACTCTGCAGCTCCCAGGCTTAGACAGGCTTAATTCATTTTAAAAATTTACTTCCTCCCTCCCCCCCCCCCCCCCAATACACAATGAAACAAAAAATGGAGAGAAGGCAAATTCTGCCTCTCCGCACTCTAGTGAGGTCAAAAGTTGTTATTGCGTGCAGTATTCTTCTTGGTCTTGTAATATAGTGAAGGCGCCACAGTGCACAATCACTGTCATTCATTTTTATTCCAGTGGTGGGCTGTTCAAAGAGTTTGAGTGATTTGCTGGGGAAATTGTACTACAGAAGTACAGGCTAACACCACAGAGCAGTAGTGTTAAGGAAGAGAGGTGGTCCTGCCTTTTTAAATGACTGTTGGTCAGCTATTCATTTAAAGCCATGCATGTGTTTGTTGATTAACTAGTTATTTAATTGGTTAGCCACCTATTCAACCAATCAGCAGAGAAAAATGCCATACTTCCACCACTGCCTCTTGCCTTCTATAAAGAAAGGGAGGAGCCTCATTTCTCAGTGATGTTGAAGTTGCAATAGACTGTATTTTTAGCAGATGGTTCACTACTTGCCACAATATTAGATGTCTATAAAAATTATAAACTGATGGCAGTCCTGAGTGTGTAAGTCTTTCATTACCGCATGTAGCAATCCAGTTATAGAATTGTTTCTCCATAACAAACCATGGAATGAGATGGAGATGTTTTAATCATTTCCCTTTAAAAATAAACTCTTTCAAATTCTATGCATAAATCCAAGGCCACTTCAAACATTAAAATCACATACACAGTGCCATAAAGCAATAATAAAATTCTACTGCCTTCAAACAGGGGAGCTAAGCTGTCATGATAAAATACAACATAATTAATTTAGGTGAGCCCATGGAAGACTCATGAACAGTTTGGCATTCTTTTAAACAATGAGAAAGGAAGTATAAGCTTTTTTAAAAAAAATGGTTTTAGGGCAATATAAGCTGTGTCCGAGTGCTATGACCTCTCTCATTATCAAAATGTGATATTAGCAAGAGTGTGTGATGATTGTAGCTTGCATCCCACAATGTAGATGCTAACTCACAATCTTTAGTTACACAAGTGAGAAATGGCTCTCTGTCACATGCAAGGATTGATTCAGTTCACTCCAAATTATTACTTCTGCTGGATAAAGAAAAGGGTTTGTCTGTGTAAGAGGAATGACACAAACAATGTGAGAAAGAAGGCTATGGAACAAGGCTGGGAAAGTATGGGTGTTTCCATCACACTAAACAGCCTCTGATCAACCCTGAGAACTCTGGAATAATCTGGAATAATCCTGGAAACTGAAGCAGGTGTAATTTGCTTTAGAAAGTTTTTATTTCTTTTACAATAAGATTTTGGGATTAATTATAAAGAACAAACAATATTTAATGAGAAATACATCATGTTTGGGTTTTTGCAAGAAATAACAAAGATAAGCATTTTATGATTTCAAAAACTAGATGCTAGAAGAGACTAAAGATTTCAAGTAGAGAAAAGATAAACAACCTATACAACAGTACAAAATGTTATAACAATAAAAATACTGCATGAGACTTTTGAAGAATGGAATCAATAAGCACAACATCAACAATGTCAGTAATGAAATCTACTTGTATGAATAGTTCAAAAGATATTATTAAAGACATGACAGATGGGGAAGAAATTTTATCACAGGATGTATAAAAGAGCCTGGCCAAAGTTTTAAAATTCAAAAGGGAAATAAAAATGACAAACTGTCAGCCTTCAAGATTTTTCTCCCTTTGCTTTGCATCTTTCGGCTGTCATAAGTAACAGGGGGAGGAGGGGGAAATGGTTATGGGAAGTGAGCTGGAGGTGTTACAAACCAGCACTGTATAAGCTGGGGAGGGGGGGTACATTCTTGCTTAGGTTTCTATCCTATGCTATGCGCAGCTGCAACCCTTTATCAAACCATGTCAAGGTCAACGGACAGAAGCCTCATCACCACCTGGAGATGCCCACATGATGATGTACACAACTTTTAATTGGATGAGCCAATTGAACTATTGGAAGTGGGAACGTTGCCATTACTTTGTATATGTGATTTACGCGCCCATTTTCTCAGATTCAGAATTCTTTTGTTGCTACCACTTGATTTCCAATAAAAGATATCTTTTCTCTGATTAAAAAAGTCTAAGTATTTATTTCTTGGATTTTGAATGGAGCACCAGCTGACACAAACCAAGATAATTTAGTTTGGATAATTGGATAATTTGTTCTTTTTTGATTTACAAAAAAAGGCTTGTTCAAGCTTTGAAGAACTCTGCAATAGGACAAAGAAAAAAAATTAAAAACTCAAATAACTATCACAACATTTCAATGAATTAAAAATAGAGAGCCAGTTTGCTCTAGTAGTTAAGGCAACCCAACCCACCTCAAAGAGTTGCTGTTGTGGGAAAAATAGAAGGAGTAAATGTGCTGGGTGTGTTCACCACCTTGAGTTACTTGTAAAAGTAATAAAGGTAGGATAGATAGATGATAGATAGATAGATAGATAGATAGATAGATAGATAGATAGATAGATATAGATAGATAGACAGACAGACAGATAGGAGAGAGAGGGTAGAGACAGAGACTTTTAGACATATAAGGAAGGAATATAAAGTTGGCTTATTTGATCAAGATTAAAACAAGGTACGTATTTACTTCTGGCCACCCTTTATGGATTTTCTGCTGAAAGGGGGACTGAAAAGATGACATTTTATGGACTTGTTTATAGATAGCCGATAAGATATGGGATGAAAAGAACATGATTGTAATGTTAGAGGGGGTGAAGGCTCACTCTTTACGTTGTTTTCATTAGATTTTACCATTATAATCAAAATTCCTACATATACAGTATAATTTTATATTTTACATTTCATTTTAGATATTTTTTCTTTTTTAACTAATTTGAAAGTCATTGTATTACTGTGATTTATGTTGCCCTCTGCTTCCTTCCACATTGAAAAATCTATATTTCATCATTAGAGATATTTTAAAGCATTTTATTTTCCTAAAATATTCTTTGTGTATCACTTGTAAAATTATTGTATTTCCCAAGGAGAAGAGGAGTTGAATCATCTAGTCACTACACCTCTTCATTATATATTCACATGATATTAACCAAAGTATTTCAACTTATTGCTATAACAGAATAACAGAATTGGAAGGGACCTTGGAAGTCTACTAGTCCAACCCCCTACTCAAGCAAGAGACCCTATATCATTTCACTTGCATTCCACTGCCAAGAGTTCGATCCTAAGGGGCTCAAGTTTGACTCAGCCTTCCGTCCTTTCGAGGTCAATAAAATGAGAGGACAATATGCCGATTTTGTAAACCATTTAAGAGAATGCTGTAAAGCATGATGAAGCAGTATATTGCACTATTGTTGTTGCTGTTTCAGACAAATGGCTGTCCAATCTCTTCTTAAAAACCTCCAGTAATGGAGCACACACAAGTTTAGGAAGCAAGCCATTCCACTGATTAATTGTTTTCACTGTCGGAAAATTTCTCCTTAGTTCTTTCCTTGATTAGTTTTCATCCATTGCTTCTTGTTCTGCTTTCAGGTGCTATGGGGAATAGGTTGATTCCCTCATCTTTATGGCAACCTCTTAGGGGTTAGATTAAGCCCCTTTGTTCACCCCCTAACCCAACAGAGCTCATTTTAAAAATTCAGGATTATTTAGATGCTCCTATTGGTTCTGAAATCATAGAAGTAAGCTTGAGATTCAACTTTTTCATTGGCTCTTCGAAATTCGGATTGTATGACATCAGTAAGGCTTTCAATGATTTTCTTTGGTAAGGAGCTGTCCACTAAACTGGTACTGAAAGTAATAGCTAACATAGAGCAAGCAAGTTTGATACTTCAACTGTGTTGATTTCAGAGATGAGGGCATTTTAGGTTAGGGGTGTCCAACCTTGGCAACTTTAAAACCTATGGACTTCAACTCCCAGAATTCCCCAGACAGCCATTTTGGAGTTGAAGTCCACAAGTCTCGAAACACCTAAAATAGGTTTCCTGTTCATGTGTTTCCCCCTGAATATTTTGGATTGTTTTCTCTTCAAAATCAAAGGGCTGGCCACTCTGATTTATAAAAACTTGAAGTTAAACATTACTAGGCTGTTATATTTTAAAATCCATTAAATAAAAGGTGTTGGGCCTAATATAATCTCCTTCATATCCAAAACCAGAATGTCTATATTTCATTGTCTACATTTCTGTTTTTCAATGTGACTTTTTCACAAGGTGCATCAGCCCCACTAGGTAGAGCAGATGGGGAAATCAACTCCAAAGGAAGGCTAAAATCACTTGCATTGAAACTGGCTTATAATAACAGAATCTTGCAAGTCTGATTGTGTTGTGTCTCCTCCTCCTTTTCCTTACAAATCAGTAAATTAGAGAGGTTTCTATTTGAGCCACTTCCAAATGTTATCTGGATGCTTGGGATTTGAAAAATGCTTTAGTCCAGGGGTGTCCAACCTTTCACCTTCCCTGGGCCACATTAGAAGATGAAAATTTGGTTTGGGCCGCACATAAAATAAAATAACAGTAACAATACCTGATCATCCAAAAAATCATAGAAAACATAGTTAACAAATTTATTTGGAAATGAAGTTAGTGAGATGTTTTTATTATTATTAATTATTTATTAAAAATTATTTATTTTTTATCACGGTTTATCACGGTTTATTTTCCGGCCAAATTTTGCGGGCGGGGGGGAGAAAGCTCGCCCGCCTCTTGCCTACCTCTCCTCCTGCAAATGGCCCAGCTGGATGAGGCAGGACTGGAAGGCAGAAGCGGCGGCGGGGGCAGCGGTGGTGGGGGCAGAAGCAGCAGCAACGGCAGGGGCAGAAGCAGCAATGGCGGGGCAGAAGCAGCGGTGGAGGGGGCAGAAGCAGCGGCGGCAGCAACAGCAGGAGGTGGCGCTCTGACAGCGCCTGCCTTTTCTGTTGCTGCTTGGCATGGCGCTTGCCCCACCTCGCGCCTGCCTCTCTTCCTCCTCGCTGGCTCTGGCACGAAGGTTGGGGTGGGCACTGGGCCGCATTACAAGGCGACCTGGGCCGCATGCGGCCCACGGGCCGCAGGTTGGACAAGCCTGCTTTAGTCCCTTTCGCCTATGGAACAGCTTCTCTGTATCTCATCTTCCTTTCTCTCTACAGAGAATGAAAGCCAGGACTTTCAAAGATTTTTTTTTTCTTCAAAAGGCAACTGGACTGTTTTTTCCTTGCAGGAGAAGTAGAAAACATCTCACTTCTCATGTGAAGTGAAATGTTTTCATTTTCCTCCAGGAAAAAAAACCCAGTTGCCTTTTGAGGAAAAAAGCACCTTTGAGACAACTATGACCTGGATGACTGAGAATCTCCACAGACATTAAGCCAGGACTCTCTTCCACATTATAGCTAGAAAAACTGAACCCAGAAGATAGGAAGTGGCATTAGAAAATTAACCTCAAAATCAAGAGGTAGGATGGAGGTGTGAAGACCTTGCCTGCTACTGGGGGAGAAAGTATGGAACCTCCAGGTTTCCATCCTGCAAGTCTCTACATGCACTACCAACTGATACTAGATTCAGGACAAAGATCCTGCTGACACATCATTCGGATCTTGTGTCCTTAAGATGGGAAACTGTCCTAACCAAATGTGGCAGATTTGGAAAGTGTTGTTGTGCTAAGCAATGTTTCATAGAATCATTGAATCTTAACATTTACTGCAAAAAGACCAATAAATGCACCCTTGACAAATGATGAAGACTTATGGTAAAAGAGAGTTCACCAACTTCCTCAGTAATTGGTTCCACTGTCAAAGGTTTTCCTATTATTCCATCAGAATTTTATTTCCTATAACTTGAGAGTTTAAGTCAATGTCCTGTTATACTCAGATGATATTGTTTTCTTTTTATGTGGTTCTCTTCCTATATTTTATTTTTTAGAAAACGGGTTCTATTTGTTCTAAGGAAAGTCCTTTATACGATTTGTCTCCTTAAGTAAGATCAAATTGCCTTTAGTTATTTTTAGCCCATTTCTGTGCTTGAAATAATTTTGAATTTTGCTCCCGTCTTCTAGACTATTAGCAATTCTATCATATATTGTATAATCTTGAAATTTGATAAGCATTCCCTCCACTTTTTATCCAAGTCATTAATGAAAATGTTGATGAGATCTGCGCTTATAACCCAATCCCACGGGACTCTATTTGATACCACCTCCAGTTTGATGAAAATACATGAGGATGCTCTGAGTAAGATTTTCATATAAGAGACGTGTCAACTAGACAAGAATATTAATAAGAACATGATGGGCTAATTTCTCAGGGGCTTTACTGAAATCAAGATATATTATAACCACAACATTCTTACAATCCACTGAAAAATTTACAAAATAAAAAAATATAAGAATAATCTAGCAAGACTTTTTGCTGAGTAATCAATGCTGATTTTGAACAATTACTCCCAAGGTTACAGATTAATCTATGATATCCTCTAAAGTGTTTCTGGTTATTCATGTCAAACTGATTAGATTATAATTTCCTGTTTTCTTATTTTAGGATATTTGCCTACCATCTATAATATAATCCACCCTCTTGGTTATAGATAGAGACTTGGCCAGCTCATCAGTATTCTATGATGGTCTTCATCTAATTTGAACTCATGCAAGATTTAAAGCAGTTTTTCCTATCTTTCTTATAAATCCCAGGTGGAATTCTGATTTTTCAACTGTTTCTTTCCAACTTCTCCCTGGAACAAATCTACTCTTCTCAGCTGAAGACAGCCCAAGTAGAAAATGATTACTCTAGTTCATTCTTTTGTTGTCCTTGTGCTCTCTTCAAGATCTGAGTGGTATCATGTGTTGTTTTATACACTGCTCAAAAAAATAAAGGGAACACAAAAATAAGACATCCTAGATCTGAATGAATGAAATATTCTTATTAAATGCTTTGTTCATTACATAGTTGAATGTGCTGACAACAAAATCACACAAAAATTATCAATGGAAATCAAATTTAGCAACCCATGGAGGTCTGGATTTGGAGTTACACTCAAAATTAAAGTGGAAAAAAACACTACAGGCTGATCCAACTTTGATGTAATGTCCTTAAAACAAGTCAAAATGAGGCTCAGTAGTGTGTATGGCCTCCACATGCCTGTATGACCTCCCTACAATGCCTGGGCATGCTCCTGATGAGGTGGCAGATGGTCTCCTGAGGGATCTCCTCCCACACCTGGACTAAAGCATCCCCCAACTCCTGGACAGTCTGTGGTGCAACATGGTGTTGGTGGATGGAGCAAGACATGATGTCCCAGATGTGCTCAGTTGGATTCAGGTCTGGGGAACGGGCGGGCCAGTCCATAACATCAATGCCTTCATCTTGCAGAAACGGCTGACACACTCCAGCCACATGAGGTCAAGCATTGTCTTGCATTAGGAGGAACCCAGGGCCAACCACACTAGCATATGGTCTCACAAGGGGTCTGAGGATCTCACCTCGGTACCTAATGACAGTCAGGCTACCTCTGGCGAGCACATGGAGGGCTGTGCGACCCCCTAAAGAAATGCCACCCCACACCATTACTGACCCACTGCCAAACCAGTCATGCTGGAGGATGTTGCAGGCAGCAGAACATTCTCCATGGCGTCTCCAGACCCTGTCTGTCACGTCTGTCACATGTGCTCAGCATGAACCTGCTTTCATCTGTGAAAAGCACAGGGCGCCAGTGGCGAATTTGCCAATCTTGGTGTTCTCTGGCAAATGCCAAACGTCCTGCATGGTGTTGGGCTGTAAGCACAACCCCCATCTGTGGATGTTGGGACCTCATACCACCCTCATGGAGTCTGTTTCTGACCATTTGAGCAGCCACATGCACGTTTGTGGCCCTCTGGAGGTCATTTTGCAGGGCTCTGGCAGGGCTCCTCCTGTCCCTCCTTGCACAAAGGTGGAGGTAGCGATCCTGATGCTGGGTTGTTGCCCTCCTACGGCCTCCTCCATGTCTCCTGATGTACTGGACTGTCTCCTGGTAACACCTCCATGCTCTGGACACTACGCTGACGGACGCAGCAAACCTTCTTGCCACAGCTCACATTGATGTGCCATCCTGGATGAGCTGCACTACCTGAGCCACTTGTGTGGGTTGTAGACTCTGTCTCATGCTACCACTAGAGTGAAAGCACTGCCAGCGTTCAAAAGTGACCAAACCATCAGCCAGAAAGCATAGGAACTGAGAAGTGGTCTGTGGTCACCACCTGCAGAACCACTCCTTCATTGGGGATGTCTTGCTAACTGCCTATGCTTTCTACCTGTTGTCTATTCCATTTGCACAACAGCATGTGAAATTGATTGTCAATCAGTGTTGCTACCTAAGTGGACAGTTCGATTTCACAGAAGTGTGATTGACTTGGAATTACATTGTGTTGTTTAAGTGTTCCCTTTATTTTTTTGAGCAGTGTACTTTCTTACTTGGGAGTAACCTACTAAATTTAGTGGGATTTATGTTTGTTTATTAATTTGTTTTATGACCCAGTCAACTTTCTGCTCTGGCAAGCATTTGAGGAGCACTTCCAAGCAAATGAGTGTGGCACTGGGCCTTTCATAATCTTCCCCAGGGATCCCATATCCTTGATTACTATTTAGATACAAGGCTCCTGCAAAGAACCAATGACAAATGGAGTGTGCAATTACTCCAAAATGGAATGCCTTGATATCAATAGCAATTCCTATACATCTAATTAAAGAAGAGCGGAGGAGGTCTGACAGATACAACTGCATTTTGGCAGTCCTTGCAGCATGCTCATCTGCTATCTGGCTTCATGCCCCAGTGAATCGTAATTCCGTTCATCTCATCTTATGAACCACAGTAAATTATCCAAAGGCATCAGTAGTCATCAATGGCTCTGCAGTGGCTCTGTTGGAGAATGCAGGGCAAAATGCCAGTCCCCAAAGCAAAGTGCTTCACTATTTAGAAAAAGGGAAGGAACAGTGACCGGCAGTTCAGCGAAGGTGATCACTAAGAAATAACATCACTCTAGAAATAGCATTTCCAATATTCAAAATGATTCTGGTCAAACACTGAGGGGGATCAAGAAGAATTGATGGATTTAATCAGCCATACCTTTCACTAGCTCTTAAGTATTAGGTTAACAATCCAGTGCTCCCTTTCTCCCCATTCATGCCTGCTCTGCTTTTATGATGCTCCTCAGAATGTGTTCTGTATGCCATACTAACTTCTGAACCAACTGCAGGATTTGATTCAATTCTTGCAGATTCAGAAAAGGACCTAATCAGCTCAGAGGCCCCCTGATTTCATCACAGGCTCAAATGCAAATAGTTGCATTTCCTACTATCTCAGAAATTCCACAAATGACTTCAACTTTCTTGCTCACTCGCTTGTAGAATGAGGTTTGTAGGAGTAAGAAAACTTTGGGTAAGATGAGGAGACCTACTATATTTCTAAAAGCTGCTGGGACTTTTGGTATGTGTTGATTCTATTAAAATCACAAAAATGCGCATAACTTTTACTTCATGACTGAATTGGAAACAAATTGCAAAGAAAGTTGCATGTCATTCTGGGAGTTTATTGTATTTATTAACTGTATATGCCTCCCATCTCACTCTACAAAGAAAGCCTGGGAGGCTTAGTTAAAATCATAAATATTAAAGCATTAAAAACAATCAATACAAAACTAAAACACTGACGGTAGGGACAATACAAAGGTGGCATCTTTGCTATTAGTCCAGTCACCTCCAATATAGAGTGCTCCCAATCCACCCAACAGAGCCAGGTTTAATGCTCCACTAGATGACCAAAAAGAAAGTAGAGTATGCTTTAGCCAATCTGGGGAAAGCCCAGAAGGGGGCCTACTGGGAGATTGTTAGGGTGGGATCAAAGTACATTGGTAAAAGAGAAGAAAAACAAGAGGACTACTGCACTCCGTGGCCTTTATGGGCTATCATTGGAACAACCAGAAGAAAACAAATCAGGAAGCTGCTGATCAGCTGAGAACATATCAGCTTAACAGTGCAAGATAAAATGACCATATAGGACAGTGACCAGATATAAAGGACTGGACCCCATATGAGGGGAGGAACATGGCAGGTTTCTGTAGAAAACTGGATCTGGGAATGTCTATAGAGTAAAATGAAGCACGATTAGGTTTAGGATGAATTGAGTCGGGCTAAAAAACAGTAGTTTTGAAGCAAAACTTCAAAACATAGATGGGAGTTGAATTTTCACTGGGTTGAGAATGGTTGAGGGATTATATTGTCCACTCCTGTCCTGAGAAAATGATGGCTAGCCTGTACTTATGATGAGGCAAGAAGGAAGTGCAGATCTAATCTTTAATTTACTATTTGTGAAGTTTCCAAACTGATTCCCATACTATTTTGGAGAATCGTTATGAAATAGAAAGCATGGACATGGATATTTTAAGAACGTGGATATCTTTCCCAATACAAATAGTGGTGTTTGTGGACAGAAAGTCATAAAAAATGGAGGATGGGAATTATATGTACTTGGAGGATATTTTGCATGAGAATATCTTAAAGACTAAGCATATCCCTACTACATAAGTCAAAATATTGAGACAAGAAATTCATTGACTAAAATGTTTCCATTAACAAAATAAATAGAGTAAACCATTGTGATTGTTTATGTGTGATAGAACAACTACCATATCCTTCCCAGGCTAAGTTTAATTGGGACATCCTCCAGTGGTCTTCAAACAAAGTACTTTCCAACTGTGAATTGCTGTGGTATTTTTGTTTTTAACATCAGCATATATTGGGTAGATGGGCATATGATGTTTAAGTAATTGTTGCATTGCTGTTTATTTTGTTTTAAATCTTCCCATTCTATTAAGGTAGTTGTGTATGTTGCAATGAAAACAATGAAGAATCTTGTAGCTCTTTAAAGACTAGCAAAATCAATGTGCTTTCCGGGATAACAGCCTACTGCAACAGATGCTGCCGCCCACAAAATGTTATGCCATAATAGAGCCGTTAGCATTTAAGATGTCGTAAGACCCTGTTGTGTAGTTTACACTTCATTTATATGATTATTAGCTACTTTGAGCACCATGTGGTGGAAAGCAGGGATCAAATTCAACAAAGCATGTTTACTCAGAGGTAACTCCTGTCAATTTTCATGAGATTTAAGGTAAAATCCCCTTAAGTCATCTTTGACTACATAGACACAATTTCTATTTGAATAATGTTGAAGGATTTCCCACTGCAGACTTCCTGGATGCTTTATTAATTTCCCAATCTAGCCTATGCCCTTGGCAGTAACAAGTGGTCTCCCATCTAATACTAAGAGTATTATACTAATAATACTATATTAATAATAATAATACTAAATAATAATAATAATAATAATAATAATAATAATAATAATAATAATAATAATAATAATAATAATACATTTGCTTAAAAATTGAGATGAATCAAGACTGGCTGAAAATTGATTAATGAAATTTAATTCATTTATTATGTGCTATCAATATTCAATTATTCTATTCTATTCTATTCTATTCTATTCTATTCTATTCTATTCTA
>NW_020769371.1:5551669-5579406 GCF_900518735.1 Pseudonaja textilis
TTCTATTCTATTCTATTCTATTCTATTCTATTCTATTCTATTCTATTCTATTCTATTCTAATCCATTCCATTCCATTCCATTCCATTCCATTCCATTCCATTCTATTCTATTCTATTCTATTCTATTCTTTGATATTAGTGTAACTCTTGTCCTGTGGTGAGTTTGGCTGTGGCGAGTTGTCCCATAGTGAGTTGGCATGGCAAATTGGTCATGGCAAGTTGGCCATAGAGAGTTGGCCATGGCAAATTGCCATAGACTCTTCAAAGAGATGCCATTCGAGCTTCTTTATTGAGCTAAGTGCACAGTTGGCTGGCTATACTGGATCATTACACAAGTAAATCTTCCTTTGAAATGATCTGTCTTGCCAAACAGCAAGGTTGGAATTCTTAGTGCAGAAGTGGGAAGGAGCAAGCATTTTAACAGTTTGGTTCTTTTGTAGAAACTTATCAGCATGTTGGTATAAACAAAACAGATAGAACTTTGGAAATAAATCCCATCATCCTGTCAGAACCCCTCACCATCCCGTTAGAATGGATGAAGCTTCTTGGATGAGAAACAAAATGTTGTCTTCCTCAAGGAAAACACATTTCTTCCTCAAAAGAAAAAACACGGTCTAGTTCTTTTTCGGGAAAAAAAAAAAGCGCCTTTGAGACAACCGTGACCTAGATGACTGAGAATATTCATAGACATTTGGAAACAAATAAGCATCTGAAATACAAAAACCTGATGAATTCCTCTGTCTAGATGAAAAATGCCAAGCTCTTAAAAGTCTAGATTTGTATCCTTTTATATTCAACTATCCTGTGATGCTGAATGCAGGTTACCACCACCAAAAGTCAGAACGCAAATCAGTATTTATGTTTATGTTTATAAGTACATTTCCCCAATATAATTGTCAAACCCAATGTAGCCAGCCAACCTCAAGGAAGCAAACATTATAGAGATTTCAGTCAAGGATAATACAGAACTAGGAATGTTGCAAATGGCAATCACCTGAGCCCAGGATGCTGCTGCTACCGCCATAAATACATGCCTGTTGCCAAGTGCCCAAATTCTGATTACATGATTGTAGAGATGCTGCAATGGTCGTAAGTCACTTTTTTCACTGCTGCCATAACTTCAAACGGTTGTAAGCCTCTTTTAATACTAGTTTTATTTATAAAAATGTAAAATATAAAGATAAATTCAAAAAGCAATAGGAAACTAGGAGGAGAGGAAGGGAAAAAGAAAAAAAAATGGTGTAAAGAGGGAAAGGGAAAGAAAGAGGCTCCGACTTCCAATTCTCTTTAGAAGAGATAGTAGAAGAGATAGTAGAAGATAACAACATTACAACCTCAACCTTTTATTTTTACACAACAGTATATACTAGCCATTTCTATAACAACAAATCTATCTAATTAGCAAAAACAAAATCTGGAAGCAATTTCCAAATAGAAACGAAGTTAAATATAGTCTCTTCTTTAGATAAAAGAATCAATTTGACTGTCTCTGCTTCTCGTGGCTGTGGGGAATAATATATGCTTCTGCTAACTCATTAATCTTTATCATAATTTATATTAAGAGAATTCCCTATATTATTACTTTTCTTTTCTTTTTTTAAACCTAAAGGGAAAAAACACATTAGAGTGAAAGCTCTAGTGTAATTTTTGTGTTTTGGGTTCTGGGTTTAAAATGAAGGGGTTCCTCCCCCCCCCTTTATATATAACATTTGAGTAATTTTTAAAGTTTGTAAAATATCAAAATTAGAAAAAAGATGGTTGTAAGCCAAGGAGTAGCTGTAATGCATATTTCAATTTTGTTCTAATACATGTATTTTTGTGTCTCATCTCTCCTTTGATATAAGTATATATTTCAAGTCATGACAGGGTTTTTGACCATCTGTGAAGTCCTGCCCACCCCTAAGTACACAGGAAGCTGATTTCCATTCTTGGGCCAAATTCAAAGCTGTCCCTTGACCACTCCATTCATAGAATTCAGGGGTTAAAACCTCATCGATATTAGTGTAGGAGCAATTGTCTGGCTCTAATGTTCAGCTGCATTATGTGCTTCAGCGCCTGCTTGAGAAGCCCACCAACTTTTCTTGGAAAGCTAGAAAAGAACACAAGCCGTTGGTTGCCAGGGATGCTGAAATTAAGCATCCGCTGTGCTGCATTGCTCATCAGCCCAGCATTAACAGACAATGAAGGTGGATATAATAGAAAAAGAGAGCTCACAAGAAGATGGTACAGTAGCAGAGGTGGTATTCAGCCAGTTCGGACCAGTTCTGGTGGACCAGTAGCGGAAATTTTGACCAGTTTGGAGAACTGGCAAATACCATCTCTGACTGGCCCCACCCACCTGCCCCCACATATATTTCCTTGCTCTTTAGCTCAGCTGCTTCACTCAGCGGAGCTTTTTGCTGGGCCTCAGCTGAGCTAAAAAAAAACAGCTCGGGCAGCTCACCAGCATTGAAAGAGGCTGGTATTTGATCCCTGTGCACACAGAAAATGGATGGGTGCACACATAGAACCGGTAGGAAAAAAATTGAAAACCCACCACTGTACAGTAGGCTATTTCATAGTTACAACTGAAACGGCAGAAATACTGGTTTAGCCAATAGGATTGCTTCTCTTTTAATGCTCCAAGTTAATGGACCAATCACATATACACACATACATGTACAAGTAGACACACACACACATATATGCACGTGCGTGTATATGTGTGGATGTGAATGTGGATGTGATATATATATATATGGCATTCAGCTTTGTTCGGGTATTTTCCCACGTCAATATCCGAACAAAGCTGAATGTCATACATGTAAGTACCCGCGAAAACTTAAGAAAACATATATATATATATATACACACACACAGACACACACACACACACACACACACACACATACATACACACACACACACACACACATACACACGCACACATGCACACAAATATGTATATGTATGTATTTATGTATACATGCAGAGATGAACAGATAACTTTATTTTGATTAAAGACCTTGTCTATAATCATACCGAAAAAATATCTAAATAGAAATTTAATGATTTAAAATATTTTTATGACTTAAACCAAATTCTGGATGGTCATCAGTCTTGTGAGGTAGTCCAGACAACCAGCAGACCCAGGAGTACTAACTGTGTCTTTATTATAAAATTGCATTAACAGAATCTTACAAGTCTGAAATTGCCTCTATTTTCCCTCACTTTTACTTTCCCCAAACCTACCGAGGGTCCCTTCTGAGATGCTTTCACCATCCTGTTTCAGGCTTATATTTCATTTATCAGACCATTGTCTATGCTGCAGCTCTTCTTCTTCTCTTCCCAAGGTCATTCCCACCTACCATTCCATCAGCTCACAGCCCAAGAATAAAAACAATACATACAAACAATCAGAGGTGGTATTCAGCAGGTTCTGACCAGTTCTGGAGAACTGGTAGCAGAAATTTGGAATAGTTCGGAGAACTGGCCAATACCACTTCTGACTAGAGATTTTACTGCATTCTTCCCCTGCCACGCCCACCAAGCCACACCCACAGAACCAGTAGTAAAAAAAATTGAATCCCACCACTGCAAACAATGGAAGAAAGGCAGTAAAACCAGAAAAAAAAAAGAAGATGCAGTACCACAGCTGAATTTTCCAATGCATCCCACCACACATTCATCCCATGCTAATCTCCCTCTATCCCAGAATTAAATCATAAGTGCTTTTTGGAAGGTTAAAGCTGCGGGGATCCACACCCTCAGGGAGAAGGGTGCTCCATAGGGCAGGGGCTGCCATGGTAAAGATGTGCTTCCAGGCACCCACAAGATGGCAGCGTTTAAGAAAAGAGACTTGTAATGTGCCTGCACCCTGTCTGATCTGGTAGGACACACAGGTGTCCTTTTGGAGAGAAGGTGTCACATAATGTGTCACACAAATAATCTGGTCGATGTAGGGCTTTAAAAGTCATAACCAACATCTTGAACTGCACCTGGAAGAAACTTATACCAGTGGTCTCTATTGAAAACTAAAATTTTAAATTATAACTAAAGGTTAAAACTAGTTTGATAAGTAAGTGGTGGTGATGATGCCATACAATTAATCATGTGAAATCTAAAAACATGTACTGAGTCTACAGTTTTATGAAGCGATGTATAGTAATGTAATGAATCAAAAATATTTCTGTAGTGTAAAATCTCTAATGCTATACGCACATACACATACATGTGATCGTGCACAGTGTAAGCTGACTTAATTGCCATGAAAGGAAGTTTCTTTGTGAGATCACGGGAGTTAGCCAATCAGAGCCATGCACAGCCAGTTACCGCAACAAGATTTCAGAATGTTCTGTTTAGAAGTCTCAGCATAACAGAAAGTTCAAGATTGGATGTCCAAGATGTGAGTGCCATTTTTGTTTCCTATTTTCTTCCATTTAGGTAGATTTTCAAAAAAATCCAGATGCTCATTATTACACCACCCCCTAGTACATGTGGAAGGACTATTGAAGTCTGTTAGAAAGTACAATACATATTCAAATAATTTAGGCATTTCTTGTACAACATATTCTTTTTTAAAATCAGGTTTGTTTTAAAGAAAAATCATGCTTTTAGTTCTAAACTCAACATTAAGAAAACTAAGATCATGGCATCTACCCCTCTTAATTCCTGGCAAATTGATGGGGAAGAAATTGAGGTAGGGACAGATTTTATTTACCTGGGCTCCAAGATCACCATAGATGGGGACTACAACCAAGAAATTAAAAGACGCTTGCTCCTGAGGAGGAAAGCTATGGCAAATCTAGACAGCATACTAAAAAGCAGAGACATCACCCTGCCAACAAAAGTGCACATAGTCAGGGCTATGGTTTTCCAAGTTGCAATGTATGGCTGTGAAAGTTGGACCATAAGGAAGGCTCAGCACCAAAGAATTGAGGCCTTTGAACTATGGTGCTGGAGAAGACTCCTGCGAGTCCCTTGGACTGCAAGGCGATCAAACTGGTCAGTCCTAGAGGAGATGAACCCTGACTGCTCTTTAGAAGGCCAGATCCTGAAGATGAAACTCAAATACTTTGGCCACCTAATGAGAAGAAAGGACTCACTGGAGAAGAGCCTAATGCTGGGAAAGATTGAGGGCAAAAGAAGAACAGGACGGCAGAGAATGAGGTGGCTGGATGGAGTCACTGAAGCAGTCGGCGTGAGCTTAAATGGACTCCAGAAGATGGTAAAGGACAGGAAGGCCTGGAATAATGTTGTCCATGGGATCACAATGGGTCAGACACAACTTCCCAACTAACAACAACAACAGAATGATCTACCAATAAGTCTTGTATAGATTCTAAAATAGGTATATTATACCTATGAATGTTGGCAAACATTTCTAAGACAGAGTAAAAAGTTACCAATTTTATTCTCAATGCATCTCAGATCAATAAAATATTGAAACTCTGAAAGCACCAGTAGAGAATCCCACTTGTCCCCAGAGAACACAAATCCTGTTTATGGTGGAGGATTATTATGCTGTTTGCAACGAGCCACTGTTTTATCCATGGCCCACCAGGGAACTTAACTTTTCCAAAAAGTGGAACCTTGGTAGTAATTGAGGGTTATTTATGACAAGAAGGTGCCTAAAGAGTTTTCTGGATCAGCCAGCTTTTAAAATAGAACCAAATGACAAAAACACATCTGGAGGATAACAGCTTGCCAATGCTAGTAAAAAAAAAAGCTTGGCAAAATCCATCATTCTAACTGCTTGCAGAATTACCTTGGCTGGCTTAGCATCCCTCCTTTGTTTCTGGTACTGTTCTGTGAGGTTTTTTTCTTTTAACAAGCCTTTACAACTCAGCATCCAAAAGGCTTTGGGACAAGAAGTCTTAGAAGTCTGTGGCTTTGTCAACACTTCTGGAAAGTCATGCTAGGTTAGGGAAAGCTGATAAAGACTGGATAAAGATTCTCCAATCACAAGAAGTCCAGAGAGTGTGGTCCCTATTTATTCAGTGATCCTGTAATCAACTAGGGATTTGCCCATGGATCTTTCTAGTCAAAGTCCAACAACTTAATCACTGCCTTTACTTGTCCTGAAATCTGGTGGGGTGGGGCTTTTAGGAGCTGGTCTAAACCCAGTGGGTACAGGTAGGTTTTATTTTAATTCCACACAGTGCCTGGGGTGGCAGTAGGGGTTTTATAGGAAATTAAAACAAGAGTCCAGTTCAGCTGTCTGATGTGATCACAATACTGTTTGTTGTCTCTTGGGGTTTCACAGAGGAAAGACTGTTAATCTGTTTCTTACCTCAATGATTCCAGTATGGTAAAGCATTATGATGTTATGAGACCAACTCTTTCTGAAGTGGTGTACAAATACATAAGAGATGGTGTTGTGAGAGTTCAACAGCTTGCCCCACTATAACAGAACAATAATATCTGTCAGGTTAAGGCCTACCTTGAGTGCACTCTATCTATTAGGTCTCTCTTCCATCTACCTAATTACTATATGCCTTCTATTTATTTGTCATAAATAAATGTACCTGCCTTTCTGTTTTTACAAGCACTCAGGCAGCTTACATTTAAATGAAAATACAAATATTAAATGTAACAGTTTAAACAAAGGCATGAAAAAATCCATTACAAGTAAAATGTTTGATGAAAAATAGATATGTTTGCCATTTTCCAAAGTACTGGGAGAATGGAGCCAAATCAGTGGTGGAAGTCAAAAAAAATTTTTTTCTTTAAACAATTTTATTATTTTTAAAGACAAACAAAACAAACAAAACATAAAAACATCCAGCTTTCTTTCATAAATATACAAACAGTGTGTCGGTTGGTTTACCAATTTTTTTGTGCATCCATTTCGCAGTCTCAATTACAGTTACATTATATAATAACTCATATTATCAATCAAAAATTATATACCCTAGTATCACTATTAAATAATCATTTGACTATAATTTTATTCATTCATACTTTGCGAGATAACTATAATTTACTTGATTTATCTTATAACAAATCATATAATCATACCAAATCTATCCTAAAAACATTGTATAAATATAATATCAGATAAAAAAGAAAGAAATATCACTTTATATATTCATTATTGTCTAAAATTCTAAATATTCTATTATTGTGTTTTATCATCCAACCATTGATAGAAAAGGTTCCAAATTTTATAGAATTGTTTATCCTCTTGTTCTCTAATTTCAAATGTCAATCTACTCATTTCAGCACATTCCAATATTTTCTTAATAATTTCTTCCCGCGATGGTATTTTCTCATTTTTCCAGTTTTTAGCAAATACAATCCTAGCCGCTGTTAATACATTTTCAATCAGGTATTTCAAATCTTTACTATATGTATCAGGTAAGATTCCCAATAAAAAGATCTCTGGTTTCAAATCTATGTGTTTCTTTGTCATTTTTTCCAACCACATGCGAATTTTAGTCCAATATTTTCTAGCGTCCTCACACGTCCACCACATATGGTAATATGAGCCAGGTATCTGATGACATTTCCAACATTTTTCAGATTCATTCT
Organism: Pseudonaja textilis; assembly: GCF_900518735.1. The sequence continues at coordinate 5,559,182 of NW_020769371.1, forward strand.
TGAACATTCTTGCTATTCTTGTCAGGGGAAGGTGCCACCTGTAAAACATGTTATACAAATTTTCTTTATAAGCTGTTGACATTGTCATTTTATAATTTTGAGACCACAATTTTTGCCATTTCTCTAAATCAATCCCATACCCAAAATTCTTCCCCCAAGCAATCATAGTTTCTTTAACTTGTTCTTCGTTTAATTTAATTTCCAGTAAATAACCATATAATTTTTTAATCAATTTTAATCAAAATTTTTACTACTGGTTCTGTGGGCGTGGTTTGGTGAGCATGGCTTGGTGGGCATGGCTTGGTGGGCTTGGCAGAGGAAGGATACTGCAAAATCCCCATTCCCTCCCCACTCCTGAAGGAAGGTTACTGCATAATCTCCATTCCCTCCCCACCCCACTAACCTGCTTTTCAGTTCCCTTCTCCTGTGCAGGTCAATGAAAGAAGACCCAGTCGATCAGCTGGGACTCAGAATGCAGAGAATAGATGGGGGCAGGGCCAGTCAGAGGTGGCATTCAGCAGGCTCTGACCAGTTCTGGAGAACCGGTATCGGAAATGTTGAGTAGTTCAGAGAACCGGCAAATACCCCCTCTGATTGGAGATTTTATAGTATCCTTCCCCTGCCACGCCCATCAAGCCATGCCCACAGAACTGGTAGTAAAAATGTTTGAATCCCACCACTGAGAGGTGGCATTTGCCGGTTCTCCAAACTACTCATAATTTCCACTACCGGTTCTCCAGAACCTGCTGAATACCACCTCTGAGCCAAAGGCATCTCTCCAGAAGCATCTTCCAGACCTGAGAGTTAAATTAGATAAGACTCTGACATCCAAATGGACACCTCCTATTGACTTATTATTATTATATGATTCATCACATAGTCAGCCAGATTTAAATTGGTATTGGTATTTATAAGCATCAGGTTTTTCCCAAGGGCCTAGGATGTTTTAATAGGCAATTAAGAAAATTTAGGCAAGAAAAACCAAATGCACAAGTATAGTATAAGTGGTACCTGGCTCATTAGCAGTAACTACAAGAAGGATCTAGGAGTCCTAGTGGATAATGACTTAAATATGAGCCAGCAGTGTGCTGCAGCTGTCAAAAGAGCCAACACAGTCCCATGCTGAACTAACAGAGATATAGAGTTAGTACTACTTTATTATGCTTTGGTAAGACCACACTTGAAATGTTGCATCCAGTTTTGGTTGTCACAATATAAAAAAGATGTTGAGACTCTCGAAAGAGTGCAGCAAAGAGCAGTAAAGACAACTAGGGGACTGGAAGCTAAAACATACAAAGGACTATTGATGGAATTGGGTTTGTCTTGTTTAATGAAAAGAAGGATTAGAGGTGATATGATAGCAGTTTTCCATTATCAAAGGGGCTGCCACAGAGAAGAGAGGTCAAACTATTCTTCAAAGTACCTGAAGGCAGGACAAGAAGCAATGGATGGAAACTAATCAAGGAGAGATCCAATCTAGAAATAAGGAGAATTTCCTGACAGAACAATCAATCAATGGAACAGCTTGCCTTCAGAAGTTGTGGATACTCCATCACTGGAAGTTTAAAAAAAAAATTAGACAGCCATTTATCTGAAATAGTATAGGGCCTCTTGCTTGAGCAGGGTGTTGGATTAGAAAACTTTCGAGGTTTCTTCCAATTCTGTTATTTTATTAATGTATCAGTCTAGTATACGTGCCAATCCAAGCTGTGTCGCCTTTTGCAATTGACAGAGGGAAATTTTTTAAATGTGCATCCATGATTTTTTGGCTTGGCACCCAGTGTCCTGGAAACCATCAGGATCACCATGGCTGGTTTATGTATATTATATATATATTATATATATTATATATATTATATATATATATAAGATTATATATCCCATTTTAATTTTCTGATCTTATTATGTGTTCTCTAATTCTCTGTCTTCTATTCTAATATCCCCTGGTATTGCCATATCACTTATCCAATCTTTCTTCTTTTTAATCAACATGGTATCTGGTGTGTTATGAGGCAAGACTTTATCAATCTTTATTCAGAAATCCCACAATATTTTTTTCTCCTTCTTTACCAAATCTGCAGTTGGATTTATTTGATTGGGTTTTTTTAAATTCTAGCTTGATTGATTTGTTGAATAGCTTGCCTTTGAGAAACCAAAATCAAGTCTTTATTCTTTTTTACTGTTCTAGTTGTAAGTCATGATCAGGATTTATCTTTATCTACTTTCTCTTCAATCTTTTGTAGATACTGAAATGATTATTGTATTGTATTGTATTGTATTGTATTGTATTGTACTGTACTGTACTGTACTGTATTGTATTGTATTGTATTGTATTGGTAATCTATACTGTAATTAGATTCACAGTCTAAGTCTGGTGAAAACTTAATAATTCAAGTCCTAACCAAATATCTAAGAATTATTAAGGTCATGTCTGAGAATATAGACTATTCCCTGCTTGGTGTCTTTTTTTTATTACTAGGGTGTTCAGGTCTGATAAATTCGATATTCTCAATATCATGCAAGTATTGTTCTGAGATCTCCAATCACAACTAGTATAATAATGGATTTCAACTTTATCTATAAAACCCAGTATTATTATTTTTTTTCAACTGGTTTTTCCTCAATTCTAGCATCACCCAGAATAGCAACATCAATGAACCAGACTTTCTTCTTTTCAATAACTGTTATGTTAGACATGTTATGAACAAGATCCCTGTCTGTTTGGATCTTAAATTCCCATAAGATTTGAATTTGCTTAACTTGTGACTGCCTTGGCAAGATCTCAGAAGTTGTTGGCCCTTGCCTGCTTCCTAGGACCAAGAGAGATGATTGGCCCAGAACACACCAGCTGGCTTTTTACCTAAGGGAGGACTAGAATCCACTCTCCCAATTTTTAGCTTGATGCTTAACCACTCTATTAAACTGCCTCTGCTGCTGATCTAAGTAAGTGGATAGCTCAGCTCAAGTAGGTTATTATTGTCTTGGATGTGCGTTAGCCAGAATTCAATGAAGCCACTTGAGTCACAGGGGACTTAGCTCTGTTGACTGGTATTATTTAGCAATACTACATGTTCCTCAGTTGTCAATAAGCAAGAATAAGCAATAAATTAAGTGTAATTAATATGTTTATAAATGTTTAATGAAAAGAAGGACTAGGTGTGACATGATAGCAATCTTCCAATATCTCAGGGGTTGCCACAAAGAAGAGGGAGTCAGGCTATTCTCTATAGCACCTGAGGGCAGGACAAGAAGCAATGGATGGAAATTAATGAAGGAGAGAAGCAACCTAGAACTAAGAAGAGATTTCCTGACAATTAGAATGATTAATCAGTGGAACAACTTGCCGCCAGAAGTTGTGAATGCTCCAACACTGGAAGTTTTTAAGAAGAGATTGGAGAGCTATTTGTCTGAAATGGTGTAGGGCTTCCTGCCTGAGGAGGGGGTGGGACTAAAAGTCTCCAACGTCCTTTCCAACTCTGTAATAGTTAACTAGAATCATGATTAATTGAAATAGTAAATTATATAAGTTTTGGGAGCATTCTCTGAGACAAAGAGTAGCATAGATCTAATCCTAGGTCTGGCTTCAGAGTCTGCAGTTAACTCTATGACAGTATCAGAAAGGATTCCAGGTGACACATTTATTCTTTGATATGTATCATTTCCTTTGAACACATCCTTTAACTAACAACTCCTTGTGAAATCGAAACTGATTTTTCAGTGGGTAAAACTCTCTTCTATTGTTTTCTGTATGGCTTTATTTGAATTTTAAAGTGTTTAGTGTTTTCAAAAATCATGCAATCATGTTATTCGGCAGCACTCAGAATAAACTAGTACAGGTAGTCCTCAACGCATGAGCACAATTGAGCCCAGGATTTATGTTGCTAAGCGAGATGTTTGTTAAGTGAGTTTTGCCCTGTTTTACAACCTTTCTTGCCGTAGTTGTTAAATGAATCATTGCAGGTTTTTTTTTATTTATTTATTTTATTTGGTTTGTCAATTGCTTACAAGATAATAGGTATAAGTAAAAACATAGTTATGAATACATGGATACATATAAGAAAAATAAAAGAAACAATAGGACAGGGACAGTAGGCACATTGGTGCGCTTATGCACGTCCTCTATGGACCTCTTAGGAAAGGGATGAGGTCAATTGTTGTTAGTAACAATTGTCAAATGAATCTGACTTCCCCATTTGACTTTGCTTGTTCAGAAGGTTCCAAAAGGTGATTGCATGACCCTGGGACACAACAAATGGTCATAAATATGAACCAGTTGCCAAGCATTTAAATTTTGATCACATGACCATGGGGATGCTACAACGGTCATGTGAAAAATGATCATGTCACTTTTTTCAGTGTCATTGTAACTTTGAACCACCACTAAATGAACTGTTGACCATCAAGGACTACCTATACCTCACCTTTTCTGTTCCTGGAGATTAAAACAAACGTGTCTTTGTTTCTGTCCTACATTTCAATTGTTGTCTATGGCTCCAAAATTAACGATGTTTTTAGTTGGCCCTATTGTACCCATAAAACACAGCCACAAAATAGTCTGGAAAAAAAATTAAATGGGATTTTTTTTGAAAAAATTCATTTCATTCCATTTCATTGAAGGGGGGAAAATCTCTCCTTGACCAAAAGGCAAGCAGAAAAAAATGTATTTTACCTTCTTCTTAGAACAATGGAGAAATGGGAAAAAGTGAAACATATGATTTGCAGGGAGCCACCCATATGCTGGCAAACATATATTATGCATCAATATGCAAACTGCAGCACATGCTATCATGCTTCCGGAGTTCACCCAAATACTACTATTAGTTCTCATCATTTGGGGTGAGAGTAGCACGGCAGGGTCCTTCTGAATGTTTCAGTTATTTTTTCCCCCAGCTATGTTCAAGGGCAATCCCATATAGATCACATTACAATATAGTGAAACCTGGATTTGCTGCATCTTAATTTTAAAAGCTTCATATGTAACAAGAAGAATGATGATTTACTTCATTTGTTTAATGGCATCATTTACATCACCATTGCGCGAAGTCATCATGAAAACGATGTGAGTTATCAGAAAGGATGTGATAACTTTCTTACTAAATCAGTGGGCATCTATGAATAATGGATATCCTTCCTCCGTAGCTAGTCCATTAAAACAAGTTTCACTGTAATCTTACCTAGGTTTTTACCAAAGGTCTCTAAATGGTAGTGATAATACTGAGAGCCAATTGCCAGCCACCTGGATTCCTTAGAACATTACCTGGTCTGTTCCCCTCAGGCTATTGTATCTGATCCTAAATGTCAGCTTGATAGCAAATCCTCTATCTCCTGACAGTGTTTGACCAACTCTACCCATGCCTCTTGCCACTGTCAAAGCCCACAAATAATTTCTCTACTGAAACTATCAGAAGAATAAATTACTCTGTGTGTGTGTGTGTGTGTGTGTGTGTGTGTGTGTGTTTCACACATAAAGTGAAATACCACTCACGCATCATCACAAAATTTCCTGAACCGTAAAGCCTACAAACTTGAAATTTGGCACATATATTCCTCTTGGCTTCTAGGTGCTCACTAAGAAAGGATTTTTTTTTAAATGACCATCAGAGCATTAGTATTTAATGTTGTTATTAACACACCCTGATGCTAAAGAGTTCTACTTCCTCTCCCCACCTGAAAAGAAATCTGTTCCAAATGCAAAACACAAGCAGAGGAGAGGAATTTCAGTTTCAGTTTTACTTTCACAGCACCAAGCAACTTTAGTACAAAACAGTTGAGCTAAACCACACCCAGGCTCCTTGCTGTCTCCTTCTTGCTCACACAGCAAATACTGTTTCAGTTTCCAAACAGCCCTCAACTCTCACACACACTGACAGGATGCTAGCCAGATGAATACTGATGGATGCTGGTAGGCAGAGGCAGAATTCCACACACCCCCTCTTATTTTTCTTGCCCCAAACTAAGCCTGACCCAGAGGTGGTATTCAGCAGGTTCTGACCAGTTCTGGAGAACCAGTAGTGGAAATTTTGAGTAGTTCTGAAAACCAGCAAATACCACCTCTGATTGGAGATTTTACAGTCTCCTTCCCCTGCCACGTCCACCAAGCCACGCTCACAGAACTGGTAGTAAAAAAAATTGAATCCCAACACTGGCCCGACCACAAAGTTTCGTAGCGAAGCATGGGTATTGAGCTAGTGAAGTTATAAATGATGGTTGGGAAGTCAGACATAGGCTTAGATATTAAAATGCAGGTCAAACCCTGATGCATTGCAGTCATTTTCAGTATTGTTCCAGATTCATTGGACTACAATTCCCAATATCCCTCAGCCATAAACAGCTAATGTCCATACCAGCTGGGCTAATAGAAGCCCAAGAACCATTATGGTTTGGAGACGGGAGCTACTGTCCAAACATTATGGACTTCTCTCAGAGAAGTCAAGTCAGCAAAGTCTGGTTCAGAAGTGGAGGTGTTTAGATCAAGTTTTCAAATAATGACTGATGTAATGTAATCGTCAGGTTTCTCATTTAAGTTGTCAGGGTTTAGGACATTCAGGGTCCAATTAACTGCAGTAGTTTTTGGCTGCAACACCAAGTTTTTCCCTTGAGCCCAGAAACCACTCATCCCGACACCACATAGCCTGTCACGACAGTAAAATTGCAAATGAAAATGAAACCATGGATGCTTTATTCCTGGGCCTTATTGTCTGCCTTTCCATCCCCCATCTGTCCTTTGATTATTTTGCCCAGAGTTCAGGTACCCCTGTCTATTCTGCATGCAATCCCTGTCATGGGTTGTCAGATGCAAGGGAAAGTTGGGGTGGACAACTTATAAATTGAATGCATTTCAATTAGCAAGTGAAAGAAAGCAATAGCTAAAGCCTCCAGAGAACAGGAATCAGGGCCAGTAAAGCATATGTTGCAATATATGGTCACCAGAAGGTCTAGCTATCTCTATTATGAAAGTGACCAGGTTGATTTTCCTTGGATTTCCCCGGTGAAAACAGATATTGTTCTCTTCTGTTTGACACTTGCCTGTAATAGCTCCTGAAAAGGCAAACAAGGGTAAATGGGATGGGGGTAAGATATGGATCTGTATGCCTACCCTTCCTCATGAAGCTTCTGGCAAATTGAAAAGCAGGCTGTAAGCACTTGGCATCACTCTTTTGTGTTATTTCTCTGCAAGTACTTTGATTCAGGATTGCTTCTGGCACTGGCCAAGAATCCTAAATTGTGATGCCCTGGCAGATAGGGCTTCTCTCCATTAAGCACGGACACAGGTCTATCATATTACAAGCATTTAGATTTAACTGGACAGAGAAACAGCTAGTTTGGAGAAGCAGTCAATTTTGAAACACATAATAGCCTTCCTCACTTATTCTCCGTCCTTTCCAAACTATGTACATCCCCAAATATAAGAGCTTATATATTTCTCTTTTTCAAAAGAGCAGAAGATCATTCTGGTGCATGGGCATTTTACAATTTTGAGTAGCAGGCCAAGAAATAGGCAGAGCCTTCTGAGAAGTTTTATATCAAATATATATGTCATTCTTTATATTATTTCCATCCTCCCTTAAAACATTAGCAGAATCCACATGGAATGAGAATTAGCAACTCCACTAGATAAGGGACAGTCAAGCTGAAACCAATCATGTAAAAAATAGCAAAGTGGGCGGGGTGTGTGTGATTGTTTATTCAAACTTCCTCAAAACCCCAAATAAGATACCCAGACTTAATCCTCATATGAAAGGATAAGATCTGGGAACACAAATAGAGTTAATTAAATTAGGTCTCCCACTGGAACTGCATATTCACAAGAATAAGCATCATAAGTGACCTACCTACACACACACACACACACACACACACACGCCCTTCAAGTGTAACCCGGGAATCAACACATAGACATTTCTACACCCAGGACAAACTCCCTATTTAGCTGTGAGGCTATGCCCCATTTTTCTGTAGCAGCTGCCCCTAAAAGCAAACTCCTTGCTTTTAGGAATAAACATTTCTTCTTTCTGCACAGTTGTCAAAATCTCATTTTTACTTATTCTAGTGCAACCTCAGATCAAGTTGGAACCCCAAAATATTCTTCTGACAGCCTAAATTGTCAAGAAGTCGGTGGGCATTTACAAAACCTAAGTATAATTTACCTCAGTTTAGTTGAAAAATTAAATTAAATTAATGGAGCAGTGTTGCTATAATCCTGCCTCCTGTATCTAATAATTTCCCCTTTCTTTCAGTATAAAAATTACAGCTCAGTAGCCATTTGGGTAGGTTGGAGGTTTTGTTTTTTGTTTTTTTGCAGATATGAAATTAGGATTTGGGCTTGAGTTCAATTAGTTTTAGTCTCTTTCCAGCATGGAACAGTCTCAGGCCCAGCCTCCTACAATAACTATCATTTTTTGATAGAGAAAAAAAAGCATTGGCTTTATGTGTTTATATGTGTTCAATATTATTGTTGGCCTCCAATAGATATGTCAGATAACTAATTAAAAAAACATTGTGGATTACTGAGTTCAGGTAAGAACGAAGGACAAATCTAGGTTAGGAGAAAGGGGTAAAGTAACTTATTTCTGTTCTCCACTTTTCCAAGTATTCTAACCATTGGACTCAAAACTAAAACTTTGTCAATATACTGTCTTTTTTGAAAGACATAGGTCAAGTATTGAATTGGTCTATTGAATTAGATGCTTGTAATACAGCCACCACATTTATGACCCAGAAGATTGCTGAGCATATTAATATATGCTGTCAAGTCAGGTCAGATGAATGCAACATATAAAGTAAACACAGTTTGCACATGAGTAGAGATGTGGTTTATTCATTTATTTATTACAACATTAAAGAACCAGGGGCAGACAGACAAATGAAGTGGGTTTTTCATACATTAGTGGATCACCTTGCAATTCCTTCCTAGAAAATCCAAAGGTTGGAGTTAGCCTTATACTTGGTAGAAATCATTAAAAGCAGTGGACATTGGAGCAAGGTAAGCTATCATCACTTCAAGAAGACAACCTTATTCAAACCATTCACTTTCTCTTCCTATGCATTTGTCCTTCTTTTATAGCCTAAGGCAGGGGTGTCAAACTCGATTTCATTGAAGGCCGCATCAGGATTGTATTTTACCTCGGAGGGCAAGAGTGGGCGTGGCCAGAGAGGGTGTGGTCAGCTCGACATCACTCGTGTCAGGAGTGCCTGTGGTGGCCTGAGCCCTTTGCCAGAGAAAACAGGCTCCTGAGCTCCGTTTTCGGCTGCAACGGCCTCCTGTAAGTAACCCTCTGCCAATGAAAACAGAGCTCAAGAGGGCTGTGTGCAGCCCACCCGAGTTTTGTTTTTGCTGGCAGAGGCACCGCAAGCCAGTCTTTGCGGTTTCCAGGGTGGTCCTGCGGGCCAGATCTAATCACCCCATGGGCCAGATCTGGCCCCCAGGCCTTGAGTTTGACACCCCTGGCCTAAGGCGACCTCTCTCCTCTGCTAGTTTGTTTTGCAGTTAATTAAGAATGTTTACAGTGAGTTAAGAATGTTCATTCATAACACCGGTGCTACATTGCCAAAACTGAGATTGCCCTGGCTAAGATGCTCTCTGAAATCTCCACATGCATTCTTGAGCGTTTTGCCAGCAAGTCTTTCTCTTCGCCATCCTTCCCTCCTTCCACTGGTTTACCTGCAGATCTGGCATTTTCTCTTTGTTCTTGAACTGCAGCACAAATCCCGCCTTTGCAAAAAGGACCTATATCTACCTGGATGGTTAGATTACTCTTTGGTCTGCTGAGCCCTATCAAGGCTACCCTTCCAGAGGAAGGAGACCAAGGGGCATCTATCTGTTCATTAGTTTTAATTATGCATTGCGGCTCACTTGCACTGCTGTTTATCTTATGAAAGAGTGCCAGGGAAGTTGCATCTGGAAGCCTCCAGTAGAAATGGAGAAGGGACTTCTAGGCAGTGACCTAGTAACAGCACTTCTGCATGAATTGCAATGAATACTAGTAGGCTTCCAGATGCAATTTAGTGTAGGTAATCATGGTTAAAGCCCTTCATGATACAAGAACATCTGCCTGCCCCATATGCTCCCAGGAAATGTTCCAGGCTCCTTCTTTAGAGTCCTGCCCATTTTATGGGATCTAGGAAGTGTACCTTTTCTATGGTTATCTCTGCTCTCTGGAACATTCCCCACCCTACTCACCCCCATCCCCTGATATAGCACAGATCCCAACTTATCTTGTCTTAAGGAAAGCCCTTAAGATGTGGTTATTCCTCCAGGCCTCATGGGTAGGTTGAATGAGAGTTCCCCTGCCTTCCAATAACATTAAGAGCAGGGGTGGGATTCTACCAGTTCGCACCTATTTGTTAGAACTGGTTGTTAACATTCTAAGCAGTTCGGAGAACCGGTTGTCAGAAGAAATTACTGGCCTAATCCTGTAAGGAAAGCAGGAAGGAAACATTCTGGTGTTGCTTACAGAAACTGCCTCACCGTTAACCCTTATTACATTCTTGGCAGGACTAGACTTCCTGTCTCAGGAACTTCTCTGGAGGTTTTTTTCCTCCTTTGTTGGTACTTTGCTTGTGTGGAGTGACCATTCAAAGTTACAATGGCATTGTAAAAAGTGACATGATCATTTTCACACTTACGACTGTTGCGGCATCCCCAGTCATGACACGCCAGGTGAGGAGATGCATGCCTCGATATGAGTGATATTGAGTTGGCCACGCCCAGCCAATAACATGGCCACCAAGCCACATCCACCAACTTAGCCACACCCACAGAACCGGTTGTTAAAAAATTTGAATGCCACCCCTGATTAAGAGAGTTAGTAAATTCAGGGTTCCTTCAGTGAAACAGTAGCATCTTAGGGGGTCCAGAAGAGGTATCTTTTCTATTGCAATCCTTCCCTATGGACCACCAACCCTCCCCTCCCAAAATCTGGATCGCCCCAACCTTGCTGTATTTTAGAACAGCCCTGACTCTCCCCCCCCCACCCCCCAGGCATTTGCCACAATTTTATGCAAGCCTGTTTTAATATGCAATATGTTACTGGCCTCTGGCAACTGTGTACACACTTGAATAAAGAAATCCAATAAAAATAAAACCTAGTGACCTCTATTCTCTATTTCTGAAATACTTTGAGGAGAATATCAGATCAGTACAGAATTGGTGGCTGCTGTTATACAGCAGGGAGATGTCTAAAATAACAAATGCTCATGATTTTATATCAGTTTCCCTTTGAGAGAATTCATGAAAACACATAACTTCTCACAAGCGGTGCCAAGACTTGGCCACATTGGCCATTTAAATCTAGCAAAAGGGGACTGATGAGGGTTGGCCCAGAACGCAATATATGCCTTATTACAAGGTTATCTGGATGAATTCTTTACACATTGAAAGAGGCAGTTATGCCATTCTTCTCCATGATAATTTCCTTAAATCTAGAGCTACTAGAGAATTCCCAACTGATCACAAACATCCTCTTGGGATAAGAAACCAGGATTGTGCTGGTACCTTTCCTGACTAAATAATGCTAGAAAGTTTATGGCTTTTAATGCCATTTCTTAGTCAGAAAAGATGATACCTGACTCTAGATTTTTAACCCCATAGGCTAATACAGGGCTCTCTTCCTTTGAGGGCAAAATAATTGAGAAGATAGCCATTCCAGTTGTGTTTTAACACTAATTTTGGCAACAATGTCAAAGAAAATCAGACAAAATGAAATTCTCCCTTTCGTAATCTCCCACCAGTTGACTATCTTGAGATGGAGTAAGTAAGTAACTATTCTACAGTGATTCCACCCCTATCTTCAGGACTGAGATCAGATGGTGATTTCTGCATGTCCCATGGATGCTAGGCAGTGAGAGCTCCTAATGGGCCATTTTTAAAAACCTCATTCAATATGTACACAAAGCCAATGAGTAAGCTATCTAGAGAGTTTGAAGTTGGGTGCTATTGGTACGTCATAGATGTTTGTCCAAGGTGGAGCAGATGCTGGGACAGTGTCTCAATACCGTAATGGTTGGATGAAGGACAGGAAGCTAAATCCCAGCCAATCAGAGCTACTGTAATTCATAAGACCAGAACCTGGAGATGTTTCTAATTCTGAATAAGTTGTACATATACTGAAAGGAGGAATTTTTTTTTTAATTTAAAACCACAGCAACAATAGTAACATATATTTGCATTTAGGGAGGCCTGAAGATTTTGAGATTTTTAAAGGGTGGGAAGGAATAGCAACAGTTTCAGACAACCCATTGACATTCTGGCAACTCAACAGCTTTATAGGCTTAAGTGAAAATAGAGTCACTATATAAGAACTTGAATTTATACTGTATTTTCAAAATGCAATGTTTTCATTCTATCTGTGAATAAATGTGAGTTCTTGGGGGGTCTTATCTTTCTTATGATTATTGTTGTGTTGCGGGACAGAGACTCTGAGACCCAGTTGGCTTTTTCCCTTATTTATTTTCTTCTAGGATTGAGCAGCGGAGAAACTGCGGCAGCCTTTCATATAGCCAGCTGCTCGCAGCTCACGGCCAATGACGGCCCTTCAAATCTACCACCACCACGGACCAACCAATCATAGGTAAGTATGCAAATATATAACAATTACAAAACTATGTTCAATGTTATTATGTTTTGCATTCAAATTCCAAGTCTCTTACTTCCCTTTAGGCCTTTGCTAAATCACTTTGCTTCAATGATAATTTGGGTTTAATTTTTGTCTTCTGCTGTCCTAGCCTTTTCTAAAGCAAAGGTGGGGGGAGGAAGAGGAAATAACAATTCTTCTTAAACTCTCTAGGAAAGCTAGTTCCTGGATCATGATTTTCAGCTCCTTTACAGCTGCCAAGCTATCCTCTTTCCATGGATGCTTTCCCTCCCCTCCCACTGTTCGGTCCATTCACTGGCCAGTTTGCTCACATATCCTTCCTCCAGATGTTGCTGGGAACTGGATAAATCTATTGTGCATAATCCAGCTCCACTATTTTCTTTTAGTTCTTCTATGTGTTTAGTCAAACTGCATCCTTGATACATGGACCAATTTTCCAGTAGGCCACAAAGAAACCAAAATCTTGCCAAACATGCTCCTTATTAATCTTGCAGCAGACAACAGATGTGCCTACCTTACAGTTATTCCACGGAAATGAGAAATATTCCAGCTACCTACATGATCTCCTGCATCTAAGAGACAAACAAGAATCCAACTTTGAGACAAGAAAAGATTTTATAGTCTCCGTCATGAAAGCTTGTAGCTTTCAAGGATTACAGATTTCTGCCCAGTTATAGTACTGGGTGTTGGCAAAGTTCAGCTCTCTCTCTCTCTCTCTCTTGATAGGATTCTCATTTTTAACAACTTTATGGCAAGTGGATATTATATTTCTCAGACTTGTGAAAATTGTATCTCTGTGACAAATGCAAATGAGTGCAGCAGACTTTGAAAAAATATAGACAGTGGCCCAAATTTTCAAATTTCTTTATAAACAAAACAGAATGGAATTAATATTTAAACTGTGGAAGAATGCCGACATTATATATCTGTTCTTTCCTACTTAGACAGAATTTTGCACCTATATTGACTTTAGTAGGATTTTCAACAATTTCAGAATTCCAGCATATCTGAGCTGGAAAAAGCTGATTTAATTATAGATTATATTTAATTATAGTCAGAAAGATAGAGGCTTTATTGGTTATACCCCTTCCCTTCCTTTCCTCCTCTTCTTCCTCTTCCTCCCCTCCCCTCTCTCTACAGATTCTACCGTATTCATGAGGCAAAGTAAAATAATTTCAACGAACAACCCAACTTTATTTTGGAAGGAGCAGAAAACGAGCAGGAGGAGTATTGGCTCTTCTTAGCTTCCTTATCACTCGCAGCTCAATTCTCTGAAACAAAAACTAAATATGAAATGGCAAAAAACTAATATAAAAGACGGTTCCCAGAAGAGCAAGCTTCACAAACTCAGTGCCACAAACATCAAGAAAGCCCTGTCTCAGCATCGCTGCTGTTCTTAAGGTCACAGTTGGAAGGTAAAGACGAACAGCACAGATTACTTTAAGCGTTCAGGGACATTCCTATGAAGGAAGGAAGCGCCAGAGTCCCAAATCATTTTCCATGAGACCTGTGGATAGGGAGTCCCATAACAGAGCATAGGCAGAGATTTACATTAAAAAATTGCTCTGGGCCCCCACCCTCACTTCCCATCCTCCGCAAGGGTAATACAGAAGATTGCTTTGAAACTAGGAATAGACTGGAAGTGACAATCGGCTCAATTCCCAGGTGGAGGCTGATGATGATCAAAGGGGCTTGTTTAGCATAGATCAATAGCAGTGACCCAGGAAGAAAATGGGAATGGAGAGAAGAAAAAAAGAAATAAAAAAGAAATGATGTGGTAGGGCTGGAGAGAGGGGGAGAGAATCATTTGTTTGCTAACAGCTACTCCATCTGTCCTGTGTCTCCTACAACCATTTCTTCCTCGTGTTTTTCACCTTGGAAATCTCAGGGGAGACTGAACTGAAGGTTAAAGCCAAGTTAGAGCTGGTTGCTACCGAGCAGCAACATGTTTTAGATCATAACAGATTTCTCGCATATCTATGTCATGTCTCAATTTAGTTTCAGTACAGTGAAAATTTATTGCACCTTAAGGCCCCTGCATTGCCAAATTGCAAAATGGAAAAGATGGTCAAAAAAAAAAAATGATTTTGCAAGTTCCAAATACTCAATTTCTCCTTCATGTACTTACCCATAAAGGCAGCTTCATCTGCTGGACATAAATGTAGACACCTTTAGCCCATTTTCCTCCCCTGTATGATTCAAATGTCTGACATTTATAGCTCCTTTTAGACATGCCTAAAACACCGCAACCTAGGTATCTTAACACAGGCTCTCTGTGTTAGGATCTGAATGAAAATTGGAAATATTCTTCTCCCAAGAGAAACGCTCTGAAAACCTCAGTGAGGAAGAGGATCTGGCTAGAGATGGATTGCGTGTTAGTTCCTTCTCAAGGATGAACTGTGAGGATGAGAGTATTGATATTACCAGAGGAAGAAAAAAATCCCCCTGCTTTTTATATTTTATAGTTTTTAGTATAAAAGTGGATTCCCACACACACACACACATACACACAGATGTATAACATGTAAATATAGAGAAATTTGCTCTAATGGTTAAAGCACCAGGCTAGAAACCAGGAGGCTGTGAGTTCTAGTCCTGTTTTAGGCATGAGAGCAGGCTGGGTGACTTTGGGTCAGTCACTTTCAGAAACTTTCTCTCTCAGCCCAACTCACCTCACAGTATTGTTATTGTGAGAAAAATAGGAGGAAGGAATATCAGTATATTTGCCACTTTGAGTTATTCATACGAATAATAAAGATAAAATAAAAATACATTAATAATCTTGCTTTATTTTACCATGAGTAATCTTCTCCCAAAGTGTCTGTGGAAATTCTCAGTCCATCTAGGTCATGGTATATCTTTTTCAAGAGGCAACTGGACTTTCTGGTTTTCCTTTGAAGAGGTTTCATTTCTCATCCTCATCCAAGAAGCTTAATATCGGTCATCAGGCACCAAGCAGAACTGTGAGAGAAAGATGGAATTCTACCAGTTCACACCTATTTGCTAGAACCGGTTGTTAACATTCTAAGCAGTTCAGAGAACCGGTTGTTAGAAGAAATTACTGGCCTAATCCTGTAAGGAAGGCAGGAAGGAAACATTCTGGTGTTGCTTACAGAAACTGCCCCTCCATTAACCCTTATTACATTCTTGGCAGGACTAGACTTCCTGTCTCAGGAACTTCTCTGGAGTGTTTTCCCCTTCTGTTGCTGGTACTTTGCTTGTGTGAAATGACCATTTAAAGTTACAATGTCACTGAAAAAGGTGACTTATGACCCTTTTTCACACTTATGACTGTTGCAGCATCTCCAGAATCATGAAAAGCCAGGCAAGGAGATGCGTGCCTCAATGTGAGTGATATTGAGTTGGCCACACCCACCCAGTCACATGACCACCAAGCCATGCCCACCACCTAAACCAAGCCCACAGAACTGGTTGTTAAAAAAATTGAATCCCATCCCTGTTGTGAGATCTTTTTTTCCGTTAATTTCCTCTTTGAAAGCTGCCATTAGTGGCAGAAAAGGAAAAATGCTCTGATTGTATCTCTCTTCTAATAGAAATAAGCACTAATACATCCTCAATAATATTTTGCACATCTTGCAAGTAGATTAAATCCAAAAAGCATAGGCCAATTGGCTTTTATTTTTCAATATTCAGATATTCCATGAAGCCAAGAGTATCAGTGACTTGGTGGCAGTTTAGGAATTGTTTCATTCATTCTGTCATCCTTTGTTAGCTAGACTGAGAGAGCAGCTCTTCCAGAAACATGTTTTTGTTAAGCATTTGAGTCTGTTTCCATCACTGACTATGAGAGATGGGTTGTCACCTGTCTAGGCCCTTTCTACTCCTTTCCACACCAGCTGGCAGTCATGCCACAATCCCAAATCCTTTACCCACACTGACACCAAACATCACCAATTTGATTGGGGCAACACAAAACTCATCAGCCATACGACCACCACCATTGAAGCCTAGCATTCCACAAGCAATTCCATCAACAGACCTACAACCTATGAACCACTCAGAATCGAAATCAACCACACAGCCAACCTGAAACAGCACCGACCTCGAACATCCTTCACAACCCCACACATACACCAGCTGTTCACCTCCCAATGACCCTGACCTGATATGATCTCCTTATCACAAGATCCATCACAAGACCCATCACAAGACTCCCTGATGACTCACAGCTGACCCATCACAAAATCCTCTCTTACACACCCACACCTGAAGCCCTTATAAATAGAAGAACACTGAACTGACATCACCTAAACTCTGCTAAACATGTTACCTAGCCCGGTAATGAAATTTTGGAAAGCCACCAACAAGCTTGGAGAATGAACCCTCACCCTCTATCTACTTCTTTCCATCAAAGACTGCAGTCTGTTTTCATAATCCAAACCAACAGGAGAAGCCAGTTGCAGTAACAGTGACTTTAGCAAGCTCAGTAGCAATGGCTGTTCATCTGTGTATATATTTCTGTGCATCTTCAGACTCACAGGAAGATTCTAATTCCTTGCATGTACAAACCTAGTTATATGTTTGTGCAGAATAGAGTTTTCAGAGAAACATTCCCTGGGATCTGATACATTCCACTCTACAATCTAAATAGCTATTCTCAGGGTTGGCATTCCTTCATATGATTGTCCACCAACAATTGGAAAAGGGATAACTTTGCTGGAATCAGTACAGAAACTAATTTAGGAAGAACCCATCCATAGATTTCAGATCGATGCTACTTTTGAATTGACCCTGCCTGAGTGTTCTTCCTCTTCCTCTAATTTGCTGACTAATTTGTAAATCTCTAGTACAAAGAAAAAATTATCCCATACAGTAAGGCTACTGACTGGAAGAGGCATCCACAAGGCTCACTCTCAAGTGTGTGTATGTTCCTTCATTCAACGGTATACAGATTAGATATAAACTATCAAGAGACAGATGATGAATCACCAATCTCATAAAACAGCCCAGGTAGGGAGAAATCTAGAGAAAGAGTTCAAATCATACAATGAAATTTTGCCTTAATTTACTCATTACAGGTAGAACTGAGCCCAGAATTTATGTTGCTAATCTGTTAAGTGAATTTTGTCCCATTTATGACCTTTTTTGGCCACATTTGTCAAGTGAATCACTGCAGTTGTTGAATTAGCAACATGGTTGTTAAGCAAATCTGGTTTCCTGATCAACTTTGTTTATCAGAAGGTTGCAAAAGGGGATCGCATGACCCTGGGACACCCATAAATGTGAGTCAGTTGTCAAGCATCTGAATGTAACTCACGTGACCATGGGGATGCTACAATAGTTATAAGTCACTTTTTTCAGTGCCATTGTAACCAGTGGTGGGATTCCAAAATTTTTTATAATACCAGTTCTGTGAGCATGGCTTGGTGGGCGTGGCAGGGGAAGGATCCTATAAAATCTCCCGTCAGAGGCGATATTTGCCGATTCTCCGAACTATTCCAAATTTCTGCTACCAGTTCTCCAGAACTGGTCAGAACCTGCTGAAAACCACCTCTGATTGTTTGTATGTATTGTTTTTATTCTTGGGCTGTGAGTTGATGGAATGGTAGGTGGGAATGACCTTGGGAAGAGAAGAAGAAGAGCTGCGGCATAGACAATGCTCTGATAAATGAAATATAAGCCTGAAACAGGACGGTGAAAGCATCTCAGAAGGGACCCTCGGTAGGTTTGGGGAGAGTAAAAGTGAGGGAAAGTAGGGGCAATTTCAGACTTGCAAGATTCTGTTAATGCAATTTTATAATAAAGACACAGCTAGTACTCCTGGGTCTGCTGGTTGTCTGGACTACCTCACAAGACTGACGGCCATCCAGAATTTGGTTTAAGTCATAAAAATATTTTAAATCATTAAATTTCTATTTAGATTTTTTTTTTCCACTGCCAGTTCTCCAGAACTGGTCAGAACTGCTGAATACCACCTCTGGCTGTAACTTTGAACAGTCACTAAATGATCTAAAAGAGGGTTGGAAACTCCTCTTACAGTTTCTGAGACTCTATTTTTATTCCCAACTAGCATAAAAAAAAATGCCTTGATTGAAATCTATACAGTTCTTGTTGCCTCAATCTTGTGTGCAGCTTGACATAGATAATTTACACATCCATCAGTGGCTACAAAACAAGAAAAGATTGCTATATTTCTAATAATGTTCTCTCCAGACATAGTCCAGATGCTTTTGAATTATCTCAAGCTTGGTAGAATCTGGCAGGCGCAACCCTGTACAGAAATCCCTTGGACGGTCCTGTATTGTTACATTGCCCTTCTCCATACAATGGCAAATGATGAGGTCGTCCAAAGACTTCAGGAATCTTAATTTCTTCTGAGAATCAACAAGGCCAGGGTAAATAAAACAAAAGGTAAAACTAACACAAAAGGAATATATAAAACAAAATAATGTCGAAATGGGAAAGGAAAAGAGGGAAAAGAAGAGGGTTGGCAGGTACGATTTATAACCTTGTCTCCATCAAACCAGGCCAGAAACTCATCTGTATGCAGCCCCGATTCCCCCCTCTGGGCCCTCACAGAACAAATTTCAGCTAAAATCCATAAATAAGGTCTCTCTCTCTCTCTCCCTGCATCAGTTAAAGTTTTATTCATTGCTCATTTTGTGATATGCTGGATTTAAAAAAATAAAATAAAATCCCTGCAGATTTATCTTTTATCTGAAATGTTAAAGATTAAAGCTTCAAATCACCAGCCCGCCACAAGAATAAATAAAACTGGGGGCTTAATCTCGGACAGGGTTTCTTGGGGATCAGTTCTGGAACCCTGTCTGGGGTCTACATTAGAGAGTTCGCTGTTAATGAATTTATATTATTGATATTCACAGTCAAAGCACTCTTCCCCTTGTCCCTCTTGACTCGTGAATTTTGCTTCTTCACTCCAGTTTTTGCAGGAGGCAGCAAGTTAAACCATCAATTTTAGTGATGGCGACAGAAGGGTTGTTGTTATAGGCATTAGCAAATTTATAAAGAAGGCAAATGGGGCAATGGGAGGCTAAAGCAATGTGGCCCAGCCTGATATTTCTGATATATCACCCACAGTTCTCAAAAGACATTGAATGTAGCCCCAGACAGCTTTTTCAAGAACTTGCCTAGTAATTGTAATATTTAATTTGGCAGAGGAGGAAAAACTTGCCATTTATTCATATTATTGTAGTTGAATGTACTTAAATTAAAGGTTTCAGCAGATGACAGCACTTGGTTCACCTAGCATGATCTCAGGAAAGCAGAACAATATTCTACCAATTTCATTAGGCCATCCAGAAATCCCAGTGCTGTAAAAAAGAGTAAAATCTTGGGAGAAGAGAGTGGCAAAACACTGTCATATTATTATTATTATTATTAATAATAATAATAAAACATGATGCCATCACAAGGCAAACTGGACTCAAGGAAAACTTAAGTTTAGCTACAGTTGATAAGACAGGATTAGGATCAGGATCAGATTAGGAGGGAGAGAAAGAGAAGAGAAAAAGGCAGGGAGAAAGAGAAAGGGAGGGAGTGAAAGAAAGAAAAAAAACAGAAAGGAGGGAAAGAGGAAGGGCGGAAGGAGGGAAAGAGTAGAAGGAAGGAAGGAAGGAAGGAAGGAAGGAAGGAAGGAAGGAAGGAAGGAAG
>NW_020769371.1:5579416-5605723 GCF_900518735.1 Pseudonaja textilis
AAGGAAGGAAGGAAGGAAGGAAGGAAGGAAGGAAGGAAGGAAGGAAGACAGTTAAAGGAAGGAAGAAAAGCAAGAGAAGATATTCTCAGTTCAGAGGTCAAAAATAATTTTCAGGTCCTAGCAGGTAAAACAGGCTCCAGCATTCAGAGGAAGCAAAAGAGACAAGTAGGATGGGAGAAAGGTTGGTGGTTATAAGAAGGCAAAGAGATGTGTCACTGTGCTTGGTGAGTTCCTACCCTGGGGAACTGAAACAAGCATATGTTGATTGGACTTATCAGCTTCAGAAATATGCTGCCTGCCAGGAGCAAAGCTATGACAGAAGTTGTTCAGAGACTTATCAGGTCCACTGACAATTATCCTTTTTTTTGTAATACATGTGAAGACAAATGAAACGGAACGCCACAATTATAGCATCACAGATTGTGAAAATCACAGAGGAAAACTCAAGATCTTGCCCAACCAGATAAGTATAAGAGATTCCCCTGAAGCTGAAAGAGAAAAGGAGTATCCCCAGTCACAAGCAATTAGCAGGTGGGAAAATCCATGAAAGGTTTATCAAATAAACTCATCATGCAAATGTTCTGGGAGAGAAGAGGTTCAAAAGTCCCAGCAGCAGCACCTACTTTAATAAAGGATGGCTGCAGGGTTCCTATCACAAGTCTACAGATTCTGTACTCTTAAGTGCTAATTCTTAGCATTAACACCCTTCTGAAAAATCTGTGTGAATCTGGCTTCCTTGATCATGCTGTGCAGCTCATGGGCTTGACAGGTGGCATTTTCATCCCTCCCTCCAGTTCAGGACTGGAAAGGGAGGGGAACCTTTAAATTAATGATTGGCCATGTAAGTAGTATTAACGAGAAACATAGTTCTCTGGAATCATGGTCTCAATTGTTTAGGTAGTAACCAGGGGTGGGCTTCAAAAATTTTAGCAAGGGGTTCTCTATCCGGTTACTGGGTGGGTGTGGCCATGGTGGGTGTGGCCTAGTCAGCCTCCTGCACCAAAGGGGGGGGGGCATTTTTGCCCTCCCCGGGCTCCAGTGGCTTTCTTCAACCCTCCGGGAGGGTAAAAATGGCCTCCCTGGGTTCCAGAGGCTTTCTGGAAGCCGGAAACAGGCCCATTTCTGGTGTTTCCGAATTTCCGGGAGGCCCACTTTTCATTTTCCCCGAGCCTCCGCGCGTACCCTGCACTTACCTGCATCCAAAATGGCCACTTGGGGAATCCTGGGAGGGGCAGAGTGGGGTGGGTGGAGCCAGCCAGGAGTGGCATTTGGGGTTCTCTGAACTGCACAGAATCTTAGGGGCTCTCCCGAACCCCTGTGAACCCCCAGCAGCCCACCCCTGGTAGTAACAGGATAAATTGAACAGAGACAGGTGTTTTCACCTGGGAAACAAAAACTGATGTATCTCTCTTAGTTTATAAATTAATAAAATTCAAAAATGTGTAAGAAAGTGAGGCTTTTGCTGGTCAAATGTGAGGGGCACATGACATGGATTTTGTAACTTGCTAACTAACATAGTCAGTTTGTATTTTAATCTGATTTATTTTTTTCTCGTTTAAAATGATGTTCAGGTTGATTAGCTTTTAACATTCCTAAACTGATAAACAGGCTGGAGACTAGCTCCAGGTAAGAAAAAAATTGTTAGTACAAATTGGGGACGGTTTTATCACTTGTGTGAACTCCAAGCAATTTTTTTCTTTACGATTTATTCCCTGTCTGACATCAGACCTCATTTTAGTGAACATGTGCGATATTATGGAATGCATATATGTAACATGTTTAACTACCTGTAACTGATTTCCTATGTAAAAGGGAGGTTGCTTTTATCCTGTCCAATCAACTTTCCTCTTGTGTTTTTCTTTGTTGTGTTAACTATAAAAAGGAATGTAGGGCTTGAGGTTCTCTCTCCTTTTTCAGAGAGAGATCCAATTTCATCAAGATACCCTAATAAACTGCTTTTAAATTCTCTTCTGACTCGGTTGCTTATTGGGAAAGTAAACTGAGGCAGAACCTAGGACCAGCTTTGGCTATCAAATGTCCATAAAGCTGCACAGTGATTAAGGGTATATCATAAATCCCTCAGCGCCCAAGCTGCTCCAATCCTGATCTGCCACCAAACCTTAATATTGACTTTGAAATGGACCAGGCCTACCACAGCTATCTTTCCATTTCTGCCACATGGTGGGGGAGGGGACCAGAGGTGGTATTCAGCAGGTTCTGACCAGTTCTGGAGAACTGGTAGCGGATATTTTGAGTAGTTTGGAGAACCGGCAAATGCCACCTCTGACTGGCCCCACCCCCATCTATTCGCTGCCTCCAGAGTCCCAGCTGATTGGCTGGGTCTTCTTTTATTGCCCTGAACAGGAGAACGGAGCTGGAAAGCAGGTTAGTGGGGTGGAGAGGGAATGGGATTTTTCAGTAACCTTCCCCCAGGAGTGGAGTGGGAATGGAGATTTTGTACTCTCCTTTCCCTGCCATGCCCAGCAAGCCATGCCCACCAAGTCACGCCACACCCACCAAGCCACGCCCACAGAACCAGTAGTAAAAAAAAAATTGAATCCCACCACTAGAAGGGGGGAGTCTGGAATGTCAGGCGGAGACAACAACATCTCCTGGGAACCAAGGTCATCTCAATAGGTGTTGGCCAGAGACTGAGGGGAGTTGCCAAAGGGGTACATCTAACTGGACAATGTGAGAGAGGGAATTATCTTTTTCTTTAATTGTATTGAAACCATGGGAAATATTTAGAGCTGGTTTTATTTTCATTCATGCTGAAATGATGTACTCAATAAAACAGTCCTTTGAGAAAGTTAAAAGTCTCAGAGTGCTGAATTGCTTGGATTCATTACTCGGAGCCTTGATATTTAATTCCTGTGGTCTCATTGTGAGGAGCAGCTCTAATATACAGTATATTATTTATTATTTATTATATAACTATAAGTAATTGTATTATTCATATATTGGATATACAGTAAATAATTGCAAACCGAATACGAATTAACAATGTGATCTGGCTTCTGAAAGGCCCCATTAAATTTTAGGTTGTATCAATGTTTTCTAAATAAACAGGAAACCATTGTTCTGTTTGGTTCCCCTTTTCTTATCACCTACCCTGTCCAATTCTGGACCGCACACTTTATGAAGCATTCAGTGAAACTGAAATAGATTCAAAAAGTGAGAACGAGGGTTGTCAGAAGAGAAGAAACTAGAAACATAAGAAGATATTAAGGAGATGTTCAGCCTTGAGAAAAGACAACTGTGCAGATACAAGACAGCCTTCAAATACCCTGAATGGAAGAATATCATCACATAGAAAAGATCAGGACCTATTTTCTCTGGTTCCAAATGGTAGAATATACAGTATAATGATGTCTTTTAGAATGATTGCAGAAAGGCAGGTTCGAGCTGAGCATTCGAAAAATCTTCCTAGCAAGATGAGCATTTCCACGCAGAACCAGAGGTGATAGGCTTTTCTTTCATTGGATGTATTGAAGTGGAAATTGGAAATCCATCTGTCTGAATGCTTTAATTTGGGTTTCTTCAATGAGTAAGAAACTGGACTTGATAGTTTAAATGACCTCTTTAATCCTGTGATTCTGTTATAAATATTAAATCAAACCTTTTTTGTCCCATTTCTATCTGTATTTCCCATCCTAAAACCTTGTTTACTACTAAAAGTAAGTGCAGTGCCCAGTCCAAATTCATTAAGCCCAGCTCTAAAGCAATAATTCCCCAAAACAACAACATGCTCTTAGCATTCCCGCTCTCAATAACTCGTGGTTTCTTTCTTCCAGGCCAACTACCAAAACTTCAGATTGTTTCCTTTGATTCTTATATTTCAAATGGTCCATTTCCCCCCCTTTTAGTCCCACTTAATAATGTGGGATGTCTGTAAGCTGGTACCCTTCCTTCCCACTAACACCCATACAGTAGCATTGGAAAAGAGCATCTTTGCTACACATTGCCTCCAAAGAGGGCTGTCCTTTCAATATGTAATATAGGCTTACGGGTAGTCCTTGAAATTGTGATGGGCTTGGAATGGGTCTTTTATGGCTCATAAAGCACTTCTGACCATCATAAACTCTTGTGCCCCCACCACACACGCGGTCACATGATTGCATTTTGGGTGCATGGCAACCAGCTCACATTTACAACTGATTGTAACATCCCACAGTCCCATGACCACAATTTGCAATGTTTGCTGCTTTCAACCAAAAAAATGCCCATTCATTATAAATGCAGCGTTCACTTAACAACCATGGATTTGCTTAATGACTGCAATGATTCAGTTAACAGCTGCTGCAAAATTGTTATAAAGTTGGGTGCCATCACATGAGCACTTCAACTTATGACTGTAATGACTTATTCCCTGAAATCAGGTCCTCATTGCTGTCATAACTTCAGGACTACTTGTATTTAATCTCCTCACTGACAAGCTCACATATAAATAAATATATAACACTTAATTAAACAACAATACATTTAAAAAGAGTCATACTTTTAAAAGCATATTAAAAAAAAACACGGAGAATAGCAGAGGATGATAATTACTCATAGTAAGGGAGCCATAGTTATATAGAACAGTATTCATGGTTTATAATAACCACCATACTGCTTTCCTATAAATATTTTGGAACTTGACTGGCATCCTAAACTTAAGGACCTTGGTGTACTCAGAGTACTTTTTCTCTAAACGCAGTGGGATTTACTTCTGAATAGACAAGCATATGATCTGGGAATACAATAAATGTCTTAATAATGTCTTAACAAATGTAACAATTTGTTTATACTGGAAAAAATTCTGTCACACAGAGACCACAGTCATAGGATCTACATTTAATTGCACTTATAAAAAGCAGCAAAACTTCACTAGGATAGATTAAATCCTATTAGTTTCAAAGGATCTACTCCATGATTAGGTCAAATATATGAGGAATATATCTACTTGGGGAATTGTCTTGTACCAGTTACATTGTACCATCCAACCTGGCCAGGGAGGGTGACCATGTTGTATATCCCTCCAGTTAAAGAATTTTGACTGGTGGGATCCAGAAAGAGGTCCTTCTCTTCTGCTGCTTCCCTCACCCCTTGAGAACATCTTAATTCCAGAGATGAGGTAGCCCCCCCTACCTTTATCTTCTGGCTTTCTGAAAGAGTGAAAACCTGGTTCCTACAATTGGCATGGGGTTGAAGAGTGGGATGTGATCCTGAGGGTGGCTGATGTTGTGAGGGTATTTTCTCAGCCTTTTTAACTTTTAGTATCTTTTAACTTGACCTTTTAAATTCTATTTTTAAGTTTGTTTGTAATTATCTCTTAATTATTGTTTTATAACATGAGATGTTTATTATATTGCAAACCACTTGGAGTCACTTAGTGAGATGGGTGGGGTAGAAATGTGAGGAACAAATGAATAAATATAAACATCTATGTGTATGTGTGTAAGATAGATGGATGGATGGATGGATGGATGGATGGATAGGTAGGTAGGTAGATAGATAGATAGATAGATAGATAGATAGATAGATAGATAGATAGATAGATAGATAGATAGATAGATGATAGATAATCCTACGATAATGGATTCTAAAATAATTATATCTCCATGGGTATCCTAACTGGAAGAATTCTACTTTTTCTTCAAGAGGCTGCTTTAGCTACTATATACATAACAAGCAAGGCACTTGATGGAGTGTCACCTTAACTCTAAGAAATAGAAATGCTCAGTCAAGGCAATTTCTACTTTGAGTTGTTCCTCTTTGTGACAGATCCCTTAGGTGAAAAGATACCCATATTTTGCCCTTGTTTTCCCTTAAGAAAAATTTTGGATGAACTCCAGGAGATTCTGGTCTCTGAGGCAGAAATTGGCACCCCAATTTTACGTTGCAGTTATAAACTGGCTGAAGCTCTTGTGCTCTGAACAAGGATTTGTGATTGGTAAAAGCAATCATAAACAACAGGGAACATAGACAAGATTACACTAGAATTTGGAAAAGATGTCAGAGCTACATAGCAGATGGCAACCAACAGTGGCATCCTAGCAGATGCTACCAACTAGGATCCTAGTTCTGCCATTGGATTGGACTTGGTGGTCTCTAACAACCAAAATTCATTTTGGAGCAACATGCTTAACCAATTGCCAAGAAGGAGCAGGAGCAATGTTACCTGAATTACCTAAGGGAAAGCAAGAATATACAAGTGCTTCAGTTTTAGAGAACCAATGCCAAACTGTGGCTAAATTTAGCCATTGTTGCCTGGTAGTAGATCCCTTGCCCAACAGTTGGTGTTCCAGGAAAGGACCTTTTCTCCCCCATAGACAATGAGGAGTTCCTTATTGAATACTAACAAAAGAACAATTATTTTCATTAATTCGTCTTTCCTTGCTGGCTTTTTCCCATTCTGCCACTTAAGAGGTACTGCAGCTTTATATTAACAGATGTGCAATATTCAGAGCCTAAGCAGGAATTATGCTTTTGATCTGGTGTAGGGTGAGAACATTCACACTGGAACTGAAGCACTTTTCTCAGGTATGGGGAAGTTAGTGGGAAATCCCACTTAATGGGAATATTGCATACTTCTTCACCCACCACCAATCCACCAGAGTGTTCCTCCCATTTCCAGCAGCCTAGTATAGGTTAGTGGTGAAAGATAACTCCTGTCTCCAAAACACTATTTCATCTGGGTCATGCTCTAAGCCAGCGTTTCTCTATCTTGGAAACTTGAACACTGGTGGCGTTCTTGGCTGGCTGGGGAATCTTGAGAGTTGAAGTCCACAGGTCATAAAATTGCTGTAGTTGAGGAACATTTCTCTAAGTCCATTTCTGTTCATATCTCCTATGAATGAAACTCCTGAATAAGATTCCTCATAATTTTCACTCTCTCTGCCAGTCTCTGAATGACACTTCTGAATATGTTACATCCCATACCACAAAACCTCAAAACAGGGTTCTTCTCTGTACTTTCCAATCTTTTATTCAGGCTTTCCTTGTTTGACTTGGCTTTCATCAACAAATCCCAGTAATTGTAGTTTGATAAACTGCTGGGAATTCTCAGAAAACTGCCATTTTCCTTATCTCAGAAACATCCCACAATTGCATTTCAGAATATTTTGTCAACTGCCAATTGCTCATTCCTAACTGCCTTTCCTCCCCCCACTTGCTGCCTTATAGAGAGAAGTCCTCCACTTACAACCATAATTGAGCCGAGAATTACAGTCGTACATTGTGCCAGTCATTAAGTGGATCATCACATGACCATGCCCGATTTTATCTTTTTATGGCAATTGTTAAGTTAAAGCCAAAGTTGTTACGCAAACCCATTTTAGCTAATAGGGACCTTTGGCTAAAAACCAGATATAAACACCAGTTTCCAGGGGGAAGAACATCGTGTTGTCAAGCACCCAAAATGTGATCATGTGACAGTGGCTTGTTTCTGTTACTCCCCTCTGGGAGGAGTTTTGAATTTCTAGTAGGACTACCAGATTCTGTAACAGCTTTGTTCCCTATGTCAGGGGTCCCCAACCACTAGTCCCCGGACCGGTACCGGTCTGTGGAACAATTTCTACCGGGCCGCCGGTTTGCTGGGCGCCGCCATCTTGTTTTGATGAGAAAGTGCTTCCGGTGAGCTTTTACGGATAGAAAGTGGCGTTTGGGTGCTGAAAGAATCCTCGCGCCTTAGTTTCACCGAGGAGGGGTGGTGGCTTCGAACCAAACTAAGGCGCGAGGATTCTTTCAGCATGCATGGCAAGGTGAGCCGAGTGACCATCGTGAAGCCGTCACGAAGCCCATCGACACAGGTACAAAGGAGGAGTTGAAGGTGGCAGGGAGAAGCGGGGGAGGGCTGGCTGGCCGGTGGGTTGGCTCGCCTTGCCATGCATGCTGATGCCGGTACCGGGCCGCGGATGATTTTATGATGCCGGTACCAGGCTGCGGCACAAAAAAGGTTGGGGACCACTGCCCTATGTTATCCATCTGGTAAACTCACGAGATTTGTTTTTCTTGCCATGTACATATATACTGTATATCCATACTACATTGTGTTGTTTCTCTGTGTCCTATATGTGGATATATGCATACTTTTTATTTATTTATGCTTATGTAGTGTATATTGGAAGTGGTGACCTTTTGAGAGCTGTATGCAATGAAATTTCATTTTAATGTACGCCAATTAGTGTACATTCAAAGTGACAATAAAGTTATTCTATTCTATTCTATTCTATTCTATTCTATTCTATTCTATTCTACTCTACTCTACTCTACTCTACTCTACTCTACTCTACTCTATTCTATTCTATTTCAAGATGGGTTTTCAAGATAGGTTTTCAAGATGGATTTTCAAGATGGCTGCGCACATGGATGCTGTGGCTAACCGTTCCTTCTTTCAGTGTATGGTGTTTATGATTCTGTGTTTTGGATCCTTTCCTTGATTGAATCCTGTGGGACAAGAAGCATCTATAGTCGGCAAGCCTTGTTACAAATTGGACTGAAATGTGAAAAGGCTATTACGGATGATTTTATACATTCTCATGACATACTGAAGGAGGCAGCTAGGCCCCTGGGGGAGCCATGGATCACTATCCCTGTAGGAAGGAGGAAGAGGCAGAGAAAGAAGAACAGGAAGAGGAAGAGAGGATGCCGTGCTGGGGTTTTCTTTAGGCTGAGTAAGTTTCTACACAAGCCTTCAATTCCAAGTATATTTCTTACCAATGCAAGATCTCTGACTAAAAAAATGGATGAATTAAGGCTACAGATTGCAAAGACTAAATTCATCAAGAACTGCTGTGTTTTGCTAATCACGGAAACTTGGCTTCATTCACTCATTCCAGATGCAGCTTTTGAGCTGGAAGGCTACATAGCTCACCGGCAGGACAGAGGTAGAGATGGCAAGATCAAAGGGGAGGTTTAAGCCTTTATGTGAACAAAAGCTGGTGTATCACTACAAAGACTGTAGACATACACTGCTCCATGGATCTGGAGTATATGACACTTAAATGCAGACCCATATATCTTCCACAGGAATTCAGCATGGTTTTGATTACTGCAGTCTATATCCCACCTGATGCCAATACTACCATAGCTTTGGGACTCTTGTATAACATTGTTAGTAATCAGTAGAATAACTATCCTGATGCTGTGCATATCATAGCAGGGGACTTTAATCAAGCTGATTTAAAAGAAGTGCTCCCTAAATTCTATCAGCATGTTAAGTGTGCTACTAGAGCAGCAAACATATTGGACAAAGTATATACCAACATCAGACATGGCTATAAGGTTATACAATTACCACATTTGGGACAATCAGACCATAAGTTACTGCTTTAAGCACTAGCTTATATATATCCGTCTTAGGAGACAGGCTCTGCCTATAATAAAGACAGCGAAATCTTGGCCAAAAGATGCTTCCCAACAACTTCAGGATTGTTTTGAGAACACAAATTGGGACATCTTTTACCACCCTGACCTAGAGGTGCACACTGCAACTGTTCTGTGCTATATCAAACACTGCACAGATACTATCACTGTGGATAAACGTATTAGGATCTATCCCAATCAGAAACCCTGGATGACCAAGGAAGTCCAGCGCCTCTTGCATGACAGGACCAAACTTTTAGGTCCAGTGATGGGGCAAGATACAGTGTTGCCAGAGCTAATCTGAAGAAAGGTATTTGGAAGATCAAAACTGATTATAAGAGGAAGATTGAGGATAATTTTTATAGCAATAACATGAGGCAGGTGTGGCGAGGGATTCAACAAATTACAAACCATCAACTGACCAATGTCATCCCTGCTGAGGGGGATGCTTCATTGGCAGAGGAACTGAATCATTTCTTTGCTCGCTTTAAAATGGAGACATCAGAGACAGATAAAACACAACTACCAGTCAATTGTAGCCCCCACCTCATTGTGGAGGAACAGGTGGTGTAGTATTCTGAGGGCTGTGGACCCTAGAAAGGCTGCCGGTCCTGATGGTATCTCTGGTCGAGTGCTTAAAGACTGTGCTGGAGTCTTCACCAGGATCTTCAATCGGTCTTTATCCCAGTCCACTATTCCATCTTGTTTGAAGGCTTCCACCATTGTTCCACTACCAAAGAAGTTCCCTATCAATAACCTCAATGATTACAGACCAGTGGCACTCACTCCTATCATCATGAAGTGCTTTGAGAAATTGGTCTGCTGGCACATCATTTCTGGTCTTCCACATACATTTGATAAACACCAGTTTGCATACAGAAAAAATAGTTCTACAGAGGACGCTATAGCCATCACTCTTCACACTGCTCTGACTCATCTAGAACAGTGGGAGGGCTATGTGAGGATGCTTTTTGTGGATTTTAGTTCTGCGTTTAGCACAATTCTTCCACATAGACTAGTGTCTAAACTTGTGGACCTTGGGCTTTCTAATTCAATCTGCTTTTGGGTTATGGATTTCCTGTCTGGCCGCTCACAGAGGGTCAGATTAGGTAATCATACCTCTTCAACCCTTATTCTTAACACTGGTACACCACAGGGTTGTGTATTGAGTCCCTTACTCTATACTCTTTATGTGCATGACTGCATTCCCACTCACGTTAGTAATACTATTGCTAAATTTGCAGATGATACAACAGTGGTGGGACTTATCTCTGCGGGGGATGAGTCTGCCTACCGAGATGAGGTGGACCGGTTGCTTTTGTGGTGTGGAGACAACAACTTGGTCCTCAACACCAATAAGACCAAGGAGCTTATAGTGGATTATAGAAGGAACAGATCATACATCCAGCCCTTGCTTATCAATAGAGACCGAGTGGAGCAAGTGGCCAGTTTTAAGTTTCTGGGTGTTACCCTAAAAGAGGACCTGACCTGGGTGCCCACATTGCAGCCCTGATCAAAAGGGCCCAGCAGAGATTATACTACCTGAGACTTCTCAGGAAACAACAACTGAATGAGAAACTGCTGGTGATCTTCTACCGCTGCACCATAGAGAGCATTTTAACATACTGCACCTCTGTATGGTTTGCCAATTGCACAGTGGCAGATAGGAAAGCACTCCAGAGGATTAATGTCATTGCCCAGAAGATCATTGGTTGCCCTCTCCCCTCTTTGGAACAGCTTTATAGCTCCTGCTGCCTTAAGAAAGTTCAAAACATTCTCAAAGATCCATCTCATCCTGGGAACCCTTTTTTTGAACTATTACAGACAGTACAGAATAATAAAAACAAGGACAAATAGGCTGAAAAACAGTTTCTATCCCAGGGCAGTAGCTCTTTTGAATTCTTCTGTATAGTGCAGCGTTGGTGTGGTGTCGGGGGTTTCCAGTTCAATGTTTGGAGGGTGAAGGATGCATGTTTGTGTTTATTTTCATGGTCATGGTCATGATGTGCACAGAAGATGGTGTTTGATTTCATTGTACATGGTGCAATGACAATAAAGTAAACTAAACTAATCAGTGGGTTTGGGTTTCTGTTTTACCCTCCAAAACTAGGAGATACTGCATGCTTGGGCAAAGGGAAAAGCTTATATTGGACTTAAGTTTAATCTGTCATATAATTAAAAGTTTCCTTTGACGCTGTTTCTTCTTGGTATCCTCCTCCCCTCTGCTAATAGAGATCCATTTCTCTTTCATCTTTATTTAATCAGGCCTGCTAATGAAACCATTGGTATATTTCTTTGCAGACCTGAGACTCCCGTGGAAGGCTTGGTTATCATGGTAATATTTGGAAATTAAGCTATTAAATAATAGATGCTCATTCTTAATGAGCTAATTTAAAACAGGGGGAAGAAGCTTGAAAATGGGAAGGGGAGGAAAGGTTTTGTTCATGAAAGCAATTAAGACCCGCTCTTATCCAGAATTAAGGTGGCAAATAATCAATTTGTTTTATTAGCAAACTTGAGAGGAACACATAATATTTATTGGTTTATTGTTCAGAGATCAGAATTCCTCTTCTCCCCCTACTTCTGGGAGCCTCCCCTATGAAACCAACTCAGTTTCAAGAACAAAATTTATTAAAGGCATAAATTTGTAATGGGCCAAGTCGCTACACAGACGGAATATATATTGCTAATGTAATTTTCCAAACCAGTGACGAGCACCTCTCCTGGAGATTTTTATGGCTAAGTAATACAGTCTCATATATCGCCAAACAGCAAAATATATTAAATATGTATATGAAACACACCAGAAAAAAAAGGATGACAGATTGTCCTTTCACTCTGTTATATATGGTAGCATTGGGGGTGGGGGGCAGGAATAGAACTGCTGAAGCCATCAAAGCGAAAGCTGCTTAGTTCAGATGTCTGGATGTGAAACCATCATCTCTGTCATCATCTAGGCATTGTCAAGCTCTGTCCTTTTGGAAGTCACAGCTTCTATGTTGCACTTCCGCACTCTGATAAGAGTTTGATAAGATGACAAAGCAGATTCTCTAAGAACTCTTTCTTTCCAGTGTTGCTAAACATGGCAGGAACTTTTTGACAAGAGACGTATCCCGCAAATTTGGGGTGGAGGAAAGGTATGCCACAATGGCTGCTGTGTTGGCAGGGCAAAGCCATGTGTAAGCTCTGTGTAAGTGTAAGCTCTGCAGAAGCAGCCAGCTCTGCCCCAAAGTGATGAGAAGGCTGGGTTTGAATGACCTCTGGAGTAACCCTGATGACACTGCATAGGAACCTTGGGGAGACTCAGGAAAAGTCCTTTTTGTAGGGTTGTCTGCTGGATAGTTTAAAAAGAAAAAGAAAATCAAGATGGTAGCCACAAAATTGTGATAGATCCTCTGCCTGTTTTTCTGTATGTGACACACATGGAGCAGAGCTTTGATGCATTACACTCTGATGCCCCCCTTGACTTTGTTAACCATCTCCTGGGGACAACTGAGCCTTTTACCTTCCTTCAGAAGAAGCTCATGATGACCAGACGGGAGAGATGAATCTGTGACAAATGGCCCCTCTTTGGAGGGCTGGAAGAGTTTGAAAGACTTGAGCCAAAGTCCTGTTGAGAGAAATATCCATCTGGTTCAGTCCCAAGCTGGGAAAAAGACACTGGAAACATGGGGGCTGATTAGAAAGATGGTTTAATGATGAAGCAGAATCACATGGGTTTGAGGTCCTGGTCGGCTGACCACATGGAGTTGAGAGTGAGGGGTTTTTATACCTTCTCTTGAGCTTTGAACTTGAGCTTCCTGTTCCTGTACAAGAACATGTATTCTATTGGCTGTTGTCAGATTCCCATGGTGCCATGTACATGGAGAGGCTTTGAAGCTTCTAGGCAACAGAGTTTGAAAATACTTATTCCCCAAGGATTAGGCATGGTTGGATTTACCCCATGTTTTCTTTCACCACCCCAGTAGGGGGTATTTTTAAAATAGACAAGAAAGAAATTGAGAAATCCTCCTTCCCATTCTGGTTTACTACTTTATGAAGCAGCTAAACTGTTATTTTTGTCCTAGAGCTGTTTTTTTTTAAGTCCAAAAGAAAAATAATAGAGAAAGACAATATTTTTAGTCATGCTTCAGCTTTCTTGTCTAATTTACTTTCATTCCTATAAATTCTGTAAGCTGAGGCAGCAAAAGTAAAAGGAGGGGGAAAATCCACCACCATCATTGCTACTATGCAGTGAAAATCTATCTTCTGTCTTATGGGCATCAATTAAATGCTTAAATTAATTAAACGAAGACGGATGATGTATCAGCTGTCATTTTAGATCACGGCATAATCTGTTTTTATAAGCCCAATCAATAAAGAACAGTTTTCTGCTCAAGGTTTGCTGCTCTTGCTTTTGTTTTTCATCTCAAAGCCATCAATACGCCATCAAATTAGTCATAACTGAGATATAGCTACAGTTGCCAGTTTTCGAAATGCAGTATGCTGGCACCAGATTTTCCTCTCTTTTAGCCAGTTTACTGTAGCCTTTTCTGGATTGCAGTACTGGTACTCAGAAATGTTCCAGAGCTGTTGTGTGGGTTAATCATTTAGTTAGGTTTCTGGGTGGTTTAAGCTGGATTATAAATACAGAGCACTCACAATCATACCCTGATCTGGCTGGGGCTATTGGAGTGAGTCATACTTGTAGGGCTACAAATTATTTACCCTTGCCAATCTCACTCCAACTAAAATGGGATCAGTAGTCGTCCCCTGTTGTGTATATTTTTCAATAGGATATAGATTTCTGGATATTAAAACATTTCTCTTACCCCAACAGAGAGAAAAAAGCAAAAAATATTATTAAGATAAACACTGAAATACACAAAGAAATGTATGCTTACAAGCTTTAGAGCAAATCTGGAGTAAGAGAAGCATAAAAGTCCCTTGAATCAATTTCCCAAGCAAATTGAGATCCGGTTCTCTGTAATGGTTTAGTTCCATGAAGCAGGAGACTGTGAGTTCTGGTCTCATCTTAGGCATGGAGGCTGGCTGGATGAATTTGGGCTGGTCACTCTCTTCTTATCCCAAATAATTATAATAGATTATAAACAGTGATACAACACAATTGCCAGAATGATTCACTGGTACATATGTAAAAAATAGAATAGAACGGAGAAACCCTATACCATTTCAGGCACATTATAATGTGCCAGTAATGAAAAACTGGTGGGAACATATAGTTGAAAATGAGCAGGTTAAAATATTGTGGGATTTTTGAAAACAAGCAAATAAAGTCTTGGCTCAAACTATATCAGATTTAACTATGGCTGAAAGTAAGAAAGTATGGATACTTGATCTGGCAGGGTGGTACTCTAGAAGACAGATTGAAGATCACACAGCATCAAGATCTGAAATCAAAGTTGAAAGATTATGGCATAAACTGGCCATGGTGGTTGGCTCCAATGATTACTGGCCCACTGGGTGCCATATAAAAAAATACTGGATGCTACTTTTTTTAAAAATCTGCATATTGAAAAGGTTTCCTTCTGTCAATTGCAAAAGGTCACATTGCTTGGATCTGCACATATACTACATTGATACATTACAACATCCTAGGTCCTTGGGAGGAACGTGATATGTGTGAAAGCCAACATCAGCAAAGAACTGGCAGCTGCGAATTCACATTCTCAGGTATATAATAATGTAAATTCTTCATTTCTAAATCCAGACAGCACACCATTCAAAAGTGTCTCTGTCAGATGCTTTTTAATGGGCTTTGATCTACAAGTATCTGGAAGGAATTTCTTGCCCTGCACTTCCGTGGGGTCAGACAGTGTATATATTGAACTTGATTCATGGCTTGTTTACTCTGGAATAGCTTCAGAAGACAAAGAAAGCACTCCTTGGGAAAAAAAAGGCTTGAAATAAATAGGCAGGTATGTGCCAAAACGAAGCTAGGGGCTGTCGCCATAACTTTATCTATTTCAGCAAAATTACATCTTCCTGACCAAAATTTTATGTCTCAAGCATCCAACTGACAGTTGGAAATCTATTAGCTGCGGTTTTCCACTTAGCTTCAAAGAGTAGGGAAGTGAAGATTCTGCCTGTCACATCATCATTAAAATCAAGGAATCCAGCTAGAAAAATAAATATAGGGACCTTAGCTGTGCCCCAACCTTCAATTAAAATGATTCTTCCTTGCAGCAGGATTAAGAAATCTGCTTCAAACAGCACCCCGAGGCTTTGACAAATGAAGCCTCAGAATCTGGCAATGAAATTTAAAAACTTAGCCAAACTAAGGCGAAGGCAAGACGTATCAAGACATTGATGGGCTATCATCTCCTTTATCGACAAATATGCAGAGATAGCTAGTCCCATCCTCCCATCCTTCTTGTCAGTCCGGGGCAATTGTATAATATTCATTCTAAGATGTGTCAAGCCAAACAGAGATGATAAGATGCAGCACAAAAAGACAGGACAAGACAAGAGGCTCCCATCTTTAACTAACAAGCTTCACTCTATTCTTATGAAGGGAATCACATTCTATATTTTGGGAGAAACTGTTGAAAGTGTCCTCTGCTACAACAGGTTAAAAGCCGATCAGTTATGGTTTATAGGATAGTCAATAATGAATTTTGAAAGCAAAACCATTCATAATGGACAGTTGTGGGAGAGACAGAAATGCCTTCTTAGATTTCTGGAAGGAAAGCAAAACCAGGTCTCAGCCAGTCCGTGAGTATTGAAAATTTGTCTTGAAATGAATACAAACTCCAGCTCCTTTGTCATGCAATGATGGTTTATTCATTCGGTCAGCAAACAACGAATACTCTTATCTGACAAGAAAGGCTCAAAGCCAGGCAAGGTTAGCGTTGGGTTTGAGTTTGCTCCCTTTCCTTTTATTACCATTATCATGAGACACCCCACACCACACCCAGGCCTATACGCAGTTCTAATGGCCATGCCATTATCCTTAAATGCTATTAACCCTATAACATGTCTACATCCCTAACCTATTCCGACCCTCACTACCTGATCCCCACCTGGTGCTACCTTCACCATGTTTTAACCTAAGGCTGCATTACCACCTATATGTGCCCCAACCCCTCTAACAATATGTGCCACAGCAATACATGAAAAGAGCCATTTCCAGCCCTGCAGTTTCTTCAGAATCCATCCTCCAGCCCCGCAGTTGTTTCACAAGCCATCCTGCAGCCGACAGGAGCTTGTCATGTTGCTGATGGCATTCCAAAGCGACCCTCAACACCACCGGCCAGCACACAAGCAGAAAGACAGATCCAGCGGCAGCAGAGATAAGATGACAGTCTCCAGGGGCTGCTAAGCATGTTCGGAACTGATGGGCTCCGCACTGAGCTCCGCGGTGTCCTTGGAGCAGACGGCCTCCGTGACGAGCTCCGCAGCACTGATAGGCTCCGTGGTGAGCTGATGGGCTCTGCAGCGAACTCAGAGCCCAACACCAGGATCAAGAGAAGATGCTTTTCATTTGCAGAAAGCACCATTTAATATAAAACAGGAAGGCTCCAACAGGAAGGGTTAAGACTTACAAAATGGAAGAGTGAGGTGCTGAGGTAGGCTTGTTATTTTCAAAGACATTGCTGAAGGAATTCTTTTCACCAGACCATTAAAATCAGGTTGGATAAATATTAGCTCAAAGATCAATTAGGAATAATTACAGAACTAACCCAAAACATTCTTCTGCATTTGGTTTTGTTATGTTTTCTAATTCTATGGAGGAGGTGTTTCTGGACTTTCCTGAGTCAGGATGGGTGCCAGGACAGGAAGAGTATTGATGCTTTTGAATGAATACTCCTGTGAATTCTGTGAATAGCCAAGAAAACAAAACAACAAATCATTGAACAAATCAATCCAGAGTTCTCACTTGAAGCACAAATGACCAGGCTCAAATTATCCTTCTTGGGACACATTATGTACTGTAAAGAGCCAGCTCCCTATAGAAGGCTCAAATATTGGAAAAGGTGGAAGCAAAGAGAGGAAGAAGATGACCAGCAGCAAGGTGAATGGACTCAGTTACAGTGGTGATGAGTGCATCATTGGAAGAGCTAGGAAAACTGGTTAGGGACATTTTGTCATGGAGAATATCTATTTAGAGCCATGGTGGTGCAATGCAGTACTTCAGTCTAATCCTGCCGTTTGCCAGCAGTCCGATTCTGACTGGTTTAAAGTTGACTCAGCCTTCCATCTTTCCGAAGTTGGTAAAACGGGGACCCAGATGGTTGGGCGGCTATAGGCTGACTTTGTAAACCACTTAGAAGCAATATATAAGTCTAAGTACTATTGCTATTGATGTGGGCGCTCGGAGTCAAAACGATGCACTTAATCAAAGGCACATATCAGATTGTCTTCAACTGTCCACAGCCTTCCTGGCTTCCAATGAGGTTCATAAAGGAAAGTATCATACTGGAATTCAGCTCTCGAAGCTTCCTTTGATCAACTGCATAGCAGGGGTGGGATCTGACAGGGTTAACTACCAGTTCGGTGATTTACGATGTGCTTCCCTGCACACTGCGCACGTGCCTGTAAATCGTCATCACCCTGATGCCTGGACAGCTGAGCAGCACTGCGTGCGGAGAAGCAGCCTTTGAAAAAGTACTTTTTTCCTGCTTTTTTAACTGCAGCTGTGCCTCGCACACAGCTGAAGTTGAAAATGCAGGAAATAAAGGTTAGGTAAGAGCCCGTGAGGGTGGGTGGGTAAAAACTTCAGCAGACATAGAACCTGTTCTATGTCTGCTGCTCTTCAGAGCTACTGGTTCTACAGAGGTGGATAGAACCAGTAGAAACCCACCCCTGCTGCATAGTCGTGGACGAATATGTAACAGGGGGAAAAAGAGTAACACCACACCAGCACCTTTAGTACATTGCAACAATAAGGAAAACTCCAAAACCTCACAGAATGAGTAGGAAAAGAGAGCTCCCTTTTACAGAGAAAGGAACATTTTCCTGTCAGATAAATGTTGGCACCGTACTAATAGCTAATCTGGATTAATAGTTGGAGCCATTAATAAGGGAAAGGCCCCAGGACATTTATGACTTTTTATCTCATGATTTCCCAATGAGTCCAGGATGGCTATAAACCTTGGAATAACCTTGGACAACCCTACTAAGTAGTGGAAAGTAATATGACTTAGATGGCATTTTTCCCTTCCTAGCATTCTCCTGAAAGAGCAGGGGTCTTTTTTTTTTTTTTAATCAATCGAGTGTTGATCCATTGGTTGTGACAAAAATTGCCCAACTGTTTTGTTGCCCGAGCTTGACATTATGGACTGACTGACTGGCCCAAAGTCAACCCTGCCAGTTTTCATGTCTAAATCAGGACTAGAACTCACAATCTCCAGGTTTCTAGGCTGAAGCCTTAACCACTAGACTAAACCAGCTCTCCTCTCAATTTAGACAGCAAAACTTACATGCACATAAAGCAAAACTGGTGTCTGAACGCAGCAAGTCATTTTACAGGATTGTTCTTTGACCCAATATGGAGTAAGTAAACATCTTATTAGAGTATGCAAAAGCTTAGACAGTGTTTGCAGAAGTGTAGCTAGGAACCAAGGAAACCTTCACAGTAACATCTGGAGTAAAACAGATAGCAATTTATAGCAATGGCATTTATACTTATGTACCGCTTCATAGTGTTTACAGCCCTCTCTAAGCAGTTTACAGACCCAACAATCTGGGTCCTCATTTTACTGACCTTGGAAGGATAGAAGGTTGAGTCAACCTTGAGCCTGGTGAGATCCGAACTGCCAAATTGCAGGCAGGCAGCTGTCAGCAGAAGTAGCCTGCAATACTGTCCTCTAACCATTGCACCACCAGAGCTCTAAAGCACAGTAATAAAGAGAACAAGTATGACACAAGTATCAAAGTTCAAATATCTAGGAACAACATTCACCGAGGATGGTAAAACGGACAAAGGGATTATCAAACTATGCAGTAAGGCAAACCAAGTATTGGGACAGCTGGCTCTATTCCAACAACATACAGCAGTACTGATCATCCCCAAGAAGCATCTCATACAAAACATATCCCTCCCAGCTCTATGTCACCAGTGTCAAACATGGACACT
This sequence comes from Pseudonaja textilis, assembly GCF_900518735.1. Next base: position 5,598,843 of record NW_020769371.1, read on the forward strand.
TTCAATAAAACATAAATGAAAGTTAGTCACCATGGAAATGAGATGTTTGAGAAAAGCTGCTGGAGTGACCAGAAAAGATAAAATCAGAAATGAGACCATAAGAGAAAGAATTGGCATAGAACCAATCCTAAACTACATACAAAAATGGCAAGGAGAAAATGTCCTGGGATTCCATATCATACAAAAAGAGAAGGTCAAAGAATACAAGGCAGACCCAGAAGCCGATGGAGAGACAACATCAAAGAAACACTACAACATCAATTAACAATGGTTGAGGCTGCCAAACCAACAAGAAAAAAGAACTTTGTATCTCCCTCAGTACCCAAAATGATAAAAGAGGAAGTAAAGACGTTTTTAGAATGAAGAATGATTCCATTTCAAATAACTACATGTCCTGGGCCAGTACTGGAAAATATTAGGTTAATTGATTGACTGAATTTATATTGCCACCTATTCATTCGCCCATGGCAACTCAAGGTGGCTTACAGAATTGAGGTATTTGCCTTACCTGTTAAGGTATGTGCCTTACAGGTTGAGGTATGTTCCCCAGTCCAGCCAACAAGATTGATAGCTGTTCTTAAAATAAAAATAAAAATGAATCTCTCTGTCTATTCATTCATTGTTTTCCAACTTTAACAGTGGACTTTAACTCCCAGAATTCTTGGCATTAGCCATGTTAGGGAATTTTGAGAGTTGAAATCCACACATTTGGCACTTTTTCCAGTTGGGTAACACTGTTCTATATAGTCACTAATGCTCTTCTTAAGTCTCATCATTGTACAAGTTTTGTTGACAGTTAACCTTTCTATGCATTAGCAGCAAAATATTTTTCCTTCTCTATTGTATCCAGATTATTTGCCCAAGCGAAAGAAACCTAGAGCATTTCACTGAACTGAAGTAGACAATGAAGGATTTATAAATCCCTATCCTAAGGCATTGTATATTATGTATTTTAATGCATTTTTCATTCTTACAAGGTAACGAAAAGATTGGAAAGATAAATAGACCCCAATTCATAGCACTGGTTAACTGAAACATCATTGTGAAGCATTTTTGACTTGTCTCAGAAACTTGACTTGCCCCTTTTTAAGTCTTTTCCAGCATTTGCAAAAAGCAGCAGTAATTTGGTCTTTTGGCTTTTGTAGGATCCAGAGGAGGCCATGGACTTGTCCACACTTTCTGCTTGCAACCATCACCAGTACAGAACTTCCACCACTTCTAATAGCCAGCACTGTCTTCCATCTACTTTAAACTGAAAAACAATTATCTTCCAAGTGTTTTCCTGCTCCAATTCAAAAATAAGTTTTGTCTTCAGCTGAGCTGTCTTCAACTCTTAAGACCAATTGGCCTAATGTATTTCATTCTTATTTTAGCACTGCCTCTCCTCTGATTGGCTACTATGACCTTGCAAAGGTTGAGTTCTCTCCTGAAGAGCCATTTCACCCATGGATCAGCCACTTCCATAATTTTTCCCCACCATTGCTCCAATGATGTCCCATTAAGACCAAGGATTCCAATATGGCTGCTTTCTTTTTCCTTTGCCCTTCTGTAAGGATCACTGGTAATGGAAGGGTGTGTCTTTATTCCACGTCTAGTTTCTAAAATGCCCTCATCAGCTGCTGCAGGTGTTCAATTTAAATTACTTCATTGGGTTTGTTTGACTGCAACTCTGTTTACATTCTGAACCAACTTCCAAGGGTCTTCAAGAGTAGCCCTATACGGAATATGTTACAATAATCCATACGTGCTGTGATAAAAGCACAATAGCAATAGCACTTAGACTTATATACCACTTCACAGTGCTTTACAGCCCTCTCTAAGTGGTTTACAGAGTTAGCATATTGCCCCTAACAATCTGGCTCCTCATTTTACTGACCTGGGAAGGATGGAAGGCTGAGTCAACCTTGAGCCAGTGAGGATTGAACTGCCAAACTGCAGGCAGCTGGCAGGCAGCAGACGTAGCCTGCAGCATTGCATTCCAACCACTGTGCAACCACAGCTCTGCTGCCCCAAGGGTGTCATGCCCCTGGTGGAGACTGACTCTGAGGAAGAGGAGGAACAGCCAACAGGGAGTGGGAGTGTGGCTCCAGAGGTGGTGGAGGAGGCTGGGGAAGGGCAGAGGGCGGCTGAGCAATCAGAGGAGGATCCAGGCCCATCCTCTATCCATCCTAGGTCACACAGGGAGGAGAGGATCAGGGAAAAGCAAGGTCTACTGAAAAGGAGATTACCATGATCCTCCTTGTGGCTTGCAGCTGGGAGCTATGTATATAAGTTTGTAACTGCGCAGTCAGAATTGCTGGAGTCAATTTAGTGTTTACTCTGAAAGAGGTTTATCTTTGCTGGCATTCTTCCCATGGACTCTCCTCGGTTATTTTCCTGGAGTTTATGATTAGTTATCTTGGCTTGCTTCGGAACTCTCATCAATGCAGTTTGTTTTGGTTTTCTTTTTGCCTCATTATTTACTTTTGTGACTTTAAACTGTGCCTAATAAAACAGTGAAGTTAAGTTGAAGGCCTTACCGGACTTTAATGCATGTTTCGGGTTTGGGGTTATTTTGAGAGACTATGGGTCATCACAAAGGGCCTCCTGGTCCAGCAAAGGACATGCTCAAGGCATGTTCCACTTGTGCCCATAGCTATTCCTGGGAAATGTATAGGACTATTCAGAACTCTCATATGGTGTCTATCTGCAGTTTTTGGCCATGCCTGGTACACTGAATGGAGTCCACAGACCTGGCTCCTACTTATGACTCACTATTTCAATGTTGAGACTCACTATTGTGGTACAGCTGCTTCTGGATGTTCTGGGCAAATGCTGTTTACTGCAGAGGAGACTATAATTCTGATGCTTACTCTGTCCCACAGATTCAAGGGGAGAAAGACAGAACTTCTGCAGGGAGTGGCTAAGTATGGTGGTAGTTGAACAGTCAGAGTGGATGCTCATGCCAGTCCATGATGATACCCTGGCCTCCAGACCTTTATGTATCATTGATATGGATGCTGTCAAAGATATAATTGGCTTAAGCTGTTAACAACATTGGCATGTTCTCAAAAGTTGGGCCTACTTGTCATGTGAGGGGAATGAAGCATCAGCCACCATGACTCGAATGGCAGCTGCAGACCATGCTGCCCATCAAAAATATATGCCATGGCTGATTTGATGGATTAGGACAGATATTGGTCCCATGGAGTTGGTCCTATGCTGGATGGAGTTGGTCCCATGACATGCGCTAAAAAACACTGAGCATTTCTGTAGGTGTGATGACCCGGGGTGGGATACAAAAGCAACAAAGTCACAAAAACAGGTGAAGTCCCTTTAATTCCTTCAGCTTGGCTTCAAAGGCCCAAATATTGACTGGAGAAAAAACTCCCCCACAAACAGTTGTGAAAAGGAAGAACTTCCGTTCAAACTCAAAATACATATAAATTGTAAATAGAAAAAAAACAGCACAAACCACACGGAAGCAATGAAGGAGACCTGGCAGGATAAGGGCTTGAAGATGCCCACAGATATCGAAATACACACATTGGGAAGGACACCAGAACTCAGATAAGAACAGACAGACTAGAAATATTTTCACGCTTTGCTCCCAGCACTGGCCCATGCACAGTTTGTCCTTTTAAACAGTCCTCACAGCTGCAGTCCATGAAGGTGATCAAGGCCCTTTCCTTCCCTGAAGACCACGCCATTCATGTTTCTCCCTTATCTGCTCCACCCTGCATGCCCTAGTATGAAGAGGGGATGGCCCTGGGTCTTCCTCTGTGTCCTTCCCCAGTTTCCTCCATAACCTCCGGAGCCACACTCCCATTCCCTGTTGGCTGTTCCTCCTCTCCCTCAGAGTCAGATTCTAACAGGGGCATGACAGCAGGGAAATTTTCTTCTCCTCAATAAATGTGAGCGTGTATCATATTTATATGCGTATAGATGCAGAGGCACTTGCCAGGAGCCTTAGTCCAAATACAGCAGGGTGAGGAAAACTAATCATCATCAATTAAATACTGATGAAAATTGTCTGCTTATAAAATAAGAAACCCCATTTAAAATTAACAATCCCCAATTTGCATATACTAACTCTTCTCTCTGCCTCCTACAAACCATCCACTCACAGTCATATATTAACACACACACCGCCCCAAATCTTCCAACAGGAACAGCAAAAAGGAAGGGAAAAAAATAGGACTCCTGAAGCAAGAGAAAGCAATAGCAAGGAAGGGAAAGGGACAGGGAAAGGGAAAGGAATATCTGGAAGCAGGGTGAAGTAAAGGAAAAAAATAAAACTGCAGAGGGAAAGAAAGAAAAGAGAGAGGTGATTAAATTCACTAGGAAACACCCCTTTCAAAAGTTTAGTGTTCATCTTCAAATGCATCCAGTTGGGCAGAAACAGATTTGCAACCTTATGAATTATCCGTTCTTCCATTTTTAAAAACAGTGGCATGGCTGACTCAACCAGCCCGGGTAGACCAGGCGGGAGCGGCATGGCTGACTCACCCTCCTCACCCAGGAGGTTCCATGGAGAAGGACAGGAGCAACAGCAATTCTGTCTGAACCAGCCGAAGACAACAACGCAGCTAAAATGCGCAGGTCAAATAGACACCCTAAAAGCCCCGCCTACTTATGTGACTACATAACGTAGGATGGACTAAACCAAGAGGGGAGGGAAGTTCTATATTAACATACTTGTAATCCTGCAATCTGATTGGTCCACCAATACAGCTTGCTGATTGGCCCGTTACCCTATTCTGATTGGACCGTATTTACCATCTTAGGATTGGTCCGTCTGGATGGCAGGTGATTCAAGGAGCCGTCATTGGCCGCTAGCCCCAAGCAGCCATCATAAGAGGCTGCTGCAGCTCCGCGGTCAGAGCAGATTTGAAGAACTAAACAAAGAGCTGAAAGTCACACTGGTCTCAAGTCTCTCTTTCCCCGCGATCTAACAGCAGGCTTGTTTCATGTCCTGTCTATTAAACAATGACATCTGGTGGGAAGCAGGAAATATGCCTGTTCTCTGGACTACCCTGTCCCCCGAGATTCTTTCACCCCAACATTTTGTAGGACTTTGAGACCAAAATGTTGCTCAGGCATGGATCTGGAATTTCAGTGTACTTTTGAGTGTGATTCTGTACCTTTTTGTCGTTTCAGTTGGGTTTCTTCTCAAGCAACATTCTAATATTCATTGTAATTTCTTTCATTTTTTTAATTTGGGCTTTTCATCCTATATTACCCACTAGAGTCACTAATCCAAGAATGGACTAGTCATAAAAATCAATAAATATATAAATGATATTTTAACTTTTTTTTTTTTGCTTGTGACATTACTATTAAAGCCAGAGTTTTTTTCCTTCTATTTCTCTTGCTATATCACATAGTAAGTCACTTAAAGAAGAAAGTGAAGCAATTGTGACAAGCAAATTTGGCCACAATGTCAATAAGCAGCTTGCTGAGCGACACTACTTTGAAGCTTCAAGAACCCTTGCGCTACTCCAGCAGCCATCTTGTTCAGGCCTATTCAGAAGCTGGGTTGAGACTCTTTCATTCCATCCTGGATGACAAAAGGTAAATTTGGTTCATATAACTGACCTTTACATTACTTGTGTTTCAAAGGCAATTTTGTTTTAGCCGGCAGCCAGTAAATTATTCCTTCCGCATCTGAATGAGGAGCTTCCCAGATGGTTTATGGGTTTTACTTGGAATCAGCTTCCTTGTTAAATCATGAGCCTGAAAGGAGCAGAATTAAAATGTCAAGATACCATTACTTTACAAGGGGCCTTGAAGATAAAGGCACCAGCTAAGTTTGACCCTCTTTGGATCAGATGAGCCTCTGACTTAAAAATGAGAATAGCTGGCTGGATAAGGGGAAAATTTTGATCTGGTTTAGCACTTGGCTACTTCCTTTCTTTTCCCCAATTATGTTACAGCTGGCTCACTCCAAAGGTGATTTTTCAAGAGGCAACTGGGCTTCCCAGAAAGTCAAGTTGCCTCTTGAAAAATCACCTTTGGGACAACTACAACCTGGATGACTGAGAATCTCCACAGACACAGCTGGCTCAGATGTCAACTCTGTTTATGGATGAAAACCTTAAATATATCTCCTCATAAACAGGAAAAATGTAACTTTTTTTAAGAAAAAAATTCAACAATTGAAGAAAGAATGGGAGGCAAAGAGCTCTGAATCCTTAACTCTTACAAACCTGGATGAGATTTCCTATATGTTCTGAATTAGCATACCAAATTAGGATTGTCCCTCCACACACAAACACACACATTACTCATTTTATAAAGTTGTCTTTTTCACTTTCAGAGTATATGATACAATCCTCTCTGTCATAAGTATAGAAATCTGTTGAATTCAGTCAGTGCAATCAGATGAAATGCCATTCACTATGTTTTTTTTCACAAGATTTGCAAATAAGTTCATAGGATGGGGAGAATTTAACAAAGCATCTTGGTGTGGGGGAGCAAAGTTAAAGAGCCTTCCTACTTTATTTGGGGTTGTAATGGTGGTGGATGGATACCATGGGAAGGCTGGATGTAAATTTTCCCAGTAATTTTGGTGAGGGCTTCTTTAAACATATAACCAGCTCATTGAGCCTGCCATGGGAAATCTTCCTGCCTCCATCACAATGACAAAGCATATCCGCTGAAGTCATCTCAGTTAATTCAATTTGTCATAGTGGTGGATATATAAGCAGTAATTCACAATTCATATGGCATTTACATGCTACCTACTGGGATATTTTTCTCTGCAAAAAAAAAAATAGAAGAACAAAAACTGAAAATTCACAAAGAGGCAGTAATTTGGAAACTTTAATGATAGAAAGATATATTTCCAGAAAGCACTGCCTGAATTTAAAAAAAAAAAACATGACCATACAGAGGAGTGA
>NW_020769371.1:5605733-5625110 GCF_900518735.1 Pseudonaja textilis
AATGATCTATCACTATTGTTGTATGTACACTGAGAGCCAATGCACCAGAGACAAATTCCTTGTGTGTCTAAGCATACCTGGCCAATAAAGAATTCTGTTCTGTTTTGTTTTGTTCTACATCTTGGGTGCAATTCCAAAATATTTGGAGCTTTACTTGAATAACATCATTGACAAAAATCATCATCGGTCAATTGCAAAAGGCAGATTTACTTGGAACAGCTTACAACCCATGATATTACTAAAGAATAACAACTGCCGATCTGAGGGTCTTGGGAAAGATTTAATAGGTGGGTAAAATCACCAGATCAAGTCTAAACATCTGACAGATTATGTGACCCCTAATAACCATGTATCAAATTTATATGCTGCCTGACTCCCAGCAACTCTTGGCAGTTTGCAAATTGTTAACAACATTTTAAACCAAGAAACAGCAGGGAAAAGAATAAAAGTGTCAGAGATAACCAACCCAGGTGGGAATGAAGAAAAAGAAGAAAGGGGAAATTCAATCACTTACTAGAGTCCTGGGTGAAAACAGTGTGAAGAAATAGAGAGTGCTGTAAGGTATCTAGATGTACATTTTCACTTTAGCATATGACTCTCTGCAGTCTCATCCAGCAGAGTCAATGGCAAGGAATACTCAAAATTGTAGTTCAAAAACACCTGGAATGCCATCAATTCCTCAACGTAAGCTTTAATGCAACATTTGAATTCTGTGCAATACAATTTACATGAAGTCTCCCTTGAATATAATTTTAGATGCCCGATATACTTGCTTACCTGACATTCTTACTCTTTGTTCCCATAGGTGCCCAAGCTATTCTCGTTAACAGGGAGTAACATAGCTGTTACTTCTAGTATATGGGAAATTGTTTAATTAAGAAATAGGCTTTTATTGGGTACCATGGATTAATTTTTGGATTTACAACTGGACCCAAGGAGAATGAGATTCAAATTCCTACTATACAATGAAGTCCCTTCTATGCTTTTAAGTTAATATGCTTCCAACTAACTGACTTCACAAGATTGTTGGGAGAATAGTTTTAATCAACAAGAAAAAATTCCATCCAGTAAGAATGCTGGGCAGTAATCTGTGGGATCAGAGTTTAAATCTTCCCCAAACCATAAAATCCATAAGATGAGAGTGGCAATCAGTGTTATAGGATTCTTATAACATTTTAGGATCCTGGAAATTTAGACATAGACGCTTATAGATTTTTAGAGGACTGGGAGTTGAGCAACATGATTAGACTAAATATCATATGATCTTGACTTCATATGACCATTTTCTTTGACTCCTTTGAATTGATTGATCCATTAATTTCAAATCAGTATAATAGCCTAATATGGACTTGAACTTATCATTGATGCAAGCTGTGGAAAGTTATAATCTGGTAGACAAATGGGTTTGTATGAATATTCACCCGTTTATAAATTTAAACTATCAAACTAATTCAAGAAATGTATGTGTTGGTTTTACAAACCGAATACATCGAAATCCATGACCAGTTCAGATACTTTTCATCCATGTATTTTAATTATCTGAATCAAATCTAATCTAATTAGGAGATTCACTCCTGGAAAATCTCAACAAATGCCAACAACATTGGAAGCTTGCAGTGCATTTTGCTAGAGAGGATTGGAAGGAACATCAAGTGAATGTGTTTATTTATCTTTTAAATATTTTTAAATAATAAAATCCCAAAACTGTTCTGGGAAGCCCTTTGTTCTAGAGATGTCCCTGAATGCAAATGGTCTCACTGTCTTCTCAGTTTGGCCTTGTGCTCTGCATACCTTTCCAGGAATGGTTCCTAAAGCTGTAGGATTTAACAGATTTAGAAAGGAATAAGCTCTATTGAACTTAGTTGCATTTATTTCTGATTATGCACATATCACAGTTAGCTGCATGGAAACCAAACACTGCAAAGTCCTAATCTTTGCTGAGTTCAGTGGAAGTTTATTCTTGCATAACTATGTAGAAACCTAGCACTCAGTCCTAAACATGCTTACACAGAAGTAATTCCCACTTTTTTTGTCAGAATGGGACCAAAGCACTAAATCCAGGTTGTTAAGAGCCTGTTCCACACATCAATCAACATAAACCAAGATGGTTGAGGCTACTAAAAGTTGAAAATCAGCCAGTGGTGGAGAACCACACTTTCCCCACCCTTCTGCATGTGTTTCTGTGTAGAGACAAAGATGGGAAGCAGTGAGAATATAGTTCATATATGTATTGTAATGTGCATGGGCAGTAGATTTAAGGGGCAAAATGGAAATTTGCTCTTCCTACATACCACTTTAAGAGCTTATCTTTCAGCTGGTCCAGACAAGGTAAGGCACTTGGAAGCTCACCTGTAACCATGCTGCTTTATTGCAGTTGGATTTCTCTTCCTTCCCACAAACTGTTGTGACTTCCTCAAAAAGCTCCACCCCCAACTTTGCCTTAATAAATGAGCTGCTTAGACTTATATTAAATGGAAATAACACAGGTAGGAAAGAGTTTAGGGAAGCAGGAATTGCATGATCTGGCTGGAGAAATACACCTCACAAGATGCTGAAGATGCAAAAATACCAGTGTGAAAACCGTCCCTTCAAGGAGAGGAAAAGTTTTGGTAAAAGGATTGTTGCTTCAAAGGGAAACAAGGATTATATAATAGACTGTGTCATGGAAACTCCTAATTTTCTTTCATTTCCCTGCTTTCTTCTAATCTACTCATCTAACATATTTTTGGATTCTCTCTCTTAAATGGGCTGTTAGATCTGTTTAACATTTCAGTTCTGCTTTTCCTTCACCCAGATGCACACTGCTCTTCTATTTCTTTTCTTTACATGAACCCTGCAAGTCAGATTAGGTTGCAATATTGTGACTGATCCACGAAAGCCCTATGAGGTGTAAAACTAATCCTAACCCTAACCTCTCACTTTGTTCTACCTGCTAATTCATAGGAATTGCACAGTATATAAGAATTAACCAAGGGAAACATTTCCTGACAGTTGGCATTCTAACTGACTTTAAGGAAGCTGTTGGAAATAGAATATAAGAATCTTGTTAAAGAAAATGGGGCAATCCTCATTCCTCCTGACTCATTAGAGGTAGAGAACAGTGCCAACTAGTATATGAAATAATTTCTTAACATAGTGAGACAATGGGAGTTGTAGCATCTATAGGGCCACAGTTGCATGTTTTTGTGGTTTTTCTTCATTTTACCACTTTACACTTTTTAAACTTGTTTCTTAGGCTAAAAACATGGTAAACATTAGTGGTTTCAACATCTCTATTTGTGTGGAGCAACTTGGTTTATGCAGATAAGCATTCTGATAACTTTCAAAGTAAATTGGGACAGAATAAATATGGGTTGAATCTTTCTAAATTCTTATAGCTACTGTGTGAATATATATGTCTGTGTTTGTTTTTAGCAACTCGGATAAATGAGACAACAGAAATTCGGGGGAAGTATCCCAATAAAATTCCGGTAAAGAAAATACCTTTTTCCCCCATTTGATAGAATGACTCAGCTTTTTGCTGTAACTTTCAAGGGCTCAGCAAATGAAACAATACAATTAACTGAAGATATAAGTAATTGGAGAATGAACTTCTATTTTCTGGAGAAGCTTCAGTGTTATACAAGAACTTCTCATATTTATCCAATTGTCTGGTAACATATATTCAACAATAATGATGAGGCCGAACAGTCTACATCTTGGCTTTTTTGTCAATTTGGTATTTTACCTTTTGGGTCAGCTTAACAGCTTAACATTTGCCCACCATGATAAATCATAAACTAGCTATGATTAGTGGGGAATCTTGGAGGAGTGGAAGGACCCAGAATTTGCTCCTATGCTCTCAACGTTTTGCTTGGAAATTGCAGAATAGACTTGACTTGTTTCAGTCAACATGGGGAACTTCTTACCCTGTCTATTTATGAACAAACTTCCTAAAAAACACCTTCTAGATGAATAATAAAACGCAATGAAAGGAAAAATCTTGATTTTGGCAGTTAACTTAACATTTAATAACAGTTAACATGAGAAGCAGGAGGTCTGCCTTCTGCTTCTAATCTCATTGTTTCAAATGCCACAAGATTTGTCATCAAAAGGAATGAAAGTCATTGAAAAATAACATGGGGTTTCTTGCTATATTTGAAACTTAGCATCCAGTTGCCTTAATATTGCTAGCCCTTTGCAAACAAACCCCAAATATTTTTTTAAGAAAAAATATAAAGCAGGAGTCCCAAGCATAGGATTTTTCTCCAATCCAGTAATTTACACATACTGCTCTTTGGTTATATCTTTGACCAGCTTTACACAGTGACCTTTCTGGCATTTAAATGAAATCCTGTTGCTGGTGGATGGAATGACTTAAAATGAAACTGAAAGACACTTTGTATTCACATGATAGGCTACTTCATAGTTTAACTTTGATACTTTGATAACTTTATCAAATAAACCACAATAAGAATCCTACATTTGTTGAGCCATTTTTTGCATCTGATAGTGAATTGAGGCTCATGAAAACTTATGCCTTTTAATAACACTTGGTAAAAGCTACCAGAATCCTAATTTTTGCTACCATGGAAAAAGCATAACTTTCCTCCTATGATGCCAGCACTACAGTGCAATAATTTAGTTACATGATTCAGTTTTAATGTTCATTTCAACTTCTGGAAATATGACATAATGAAAATAATGAAAGAGGGGAAAGGTTCTCACATTTTTGTTCCTATGCTGGGAGATCAGATGATATTCTGTCATCAAATCATCTAATCCTTGATTTGAATTTGCCTAACCTAATCCATGGGTCTTGGCCTAAGTTCTTCAAATGCTAGAATCTGCCTTAGTTGCCTTTCTGCATTGCATAGAGTCTTCAAGTAAATGTAGGATTTCTCCTACATGATAAAGTACTTGCTAAGACTTAGTTGGGGTCAAGAAGTTCCAGTTCTGATTCCTATTTGATCTCTATGATAAGACATTAACTATATATATGTAACTGAATAAGTTAGAGATGATTTGGGTTACTGTATTATATAACAATTTATAAGCTAAAATCTAGCTGCATGATTTCATGCAGTGTATAAAATGAGCTGTCGAAGCTTCAGTCCTATGGGAATTTAGGAGTCACACCTGGAATATTGGATGGCTGGATATAAAGAAGAAAAGAGCTTTTAGAAGGTAATATCAGCAAATGTTACATGTTGTATAAGCCACACCTGCTGAAAGCCGTTTTCCAGTATACCTCATTAAATGCAAGGTCTTGTCCTAATGGCAACTTGGCTATCTAATAACTTACCAAGCCATCAAATTTCCAATCATTGCTCCTAAGGTGACAATTAAAAATGTCCCAATCTATTTTATAGGATTGTTATAAGCATCAGCTGTCATGACATTTGCATACTGTGCTGATCTATGATTTCCTGGCAAGGTTTACATGACATGCCAAAGCAACCATTATAGCTTGGTGTCACATGTGAGACAGTTGTGATTTAAGATTTACTGTTTTTCAAAAGTATACAAATATCACTTCAGCACTCTGCTGATTGTGGATCAATGGAAACCAGTTTTAGTTTCCCAAATCCAAGGTAGATATTTGTCCCTCCACAGCTCTGCTGACATACCAAAAAGCTCAAGTTTGATGATAGGTCAACTATAGTTATAATCAGAACCTAGTCTATTGCTCAAACAGAGCTTCTTGTCACCCAAAGCTGTTGAAAAAAAAAACCTCATCTATGAAGCCATTCTAGCAGCAAGAGGCCTTAATCCTGGATTAAACTTACATTTATCTTTCTACTATCTACTTTCTATTTCCCAACCATTTCTCTGCTGAGTGTGGAGTAATTTCTGCATTGCTCCAGATGTCCATCTTTTTTTAGTGGCTTGCACAGACCTGTCAGCTTACCCAGTAATATGACTTCGAACCTGCCCCTTCAAAAATCAAAGGCTTATAATTGAAAGTGAATTATAGCATCTTGGTAATTAAATAAATTCATTTGTCCACAGGTGGTAGTGGAACGTTACAGGAAGGAGAAGATTCTTCCCCAGTTGGATCGGATCAAGTTTTTGGTTTCTCCAGATATATCCATGTCTCAGTTTATTTTCACTCTGAGGTAGATGGGGACTGGAATTGGGCCATGGGAAGAATAGTGCCTCTCATGCTGAGGTTCTCAAGAAAACATCATTACTTATATCCTGTTTATATCCTTTATGTTACTAAGGAAAGGGAGTTGGTTTTACTTTATGACATTACTGCCACATTAGCCTCAATTTGAGCATTCTCCTGTATAGTTCTTACTCCAGAACAGATTGTTGATATTAGCAGAAACTGTCTATGGACTTTGCAGTGCTTCTGAGTTCTTTATCCCAACAGTGCTTTTCCAAAAGGCAACTTGATTTTGTTTTTTTCTTGAAGATGTTTCGCTTCCCATCCAAGAAGCTGCTTCAGTTCTTCAGAAGAAGCCTCTTGGATGAGAAGCGAAACATCTCCAAGGAAAAAACAAAGTCCAGTTGCCTTTGGAAAAAGTACCTTTGGGAATACCATGACGTGGATGAGTGAGAATCTCCATAGACATTATTTAAACTTTCAACCTTTTTCTAAAAGAAGATCCAATGTTTTCCATCTGACAAAAAGCCTTATTGAAACAAGAGTGCATCATTCTAGAAACAAGATGTCTTAAGTAAAAAAAAAAATCTTGATAGTATGGATCTCAAATCCTCTCTGCTTCTTTATGCTGTCCCCAATTAAGAGCCATTTGCTGATATAGGGCAAGAATTTGTATGTGGCTTTGCATGCCTGCTAATTATTCAACTCAAGTGAATATGGGAAGTGTCTCTATGAAGGAGCTGTTCATCAGAGGAGAAGTCAGCCAGCACCCACTCCACTAATAGGCAGAGTCAGGAGGACCTAGTAATTGCCTCATCCAGGTTTAGCGAACCTTCCTACAGATTTGAAGGCTCTAACATGGCAAGGATGAACTCATCTTGATTATCTAGAAAACCCTTTTCTTGAGACCAAAAACTTATTCTCCGGGTGTGAGAGCACTGCAACATTCAATTTTGACAACGCTGGGGTAAAACTGTTGGGAGTGGGAATTCATGCAACCCCAAACAGATTGGTCGGGTGCTGCCTTCCCTCATCCAGGGCATACGGCAATGGGATACTCCCCACTCCAAGAAAGGTTTAGAATATGTACTTCAGGCCTCATGTGAGCAAAGCCTCACTTTTAGCCATTTAGTCTCTTTGTTTAGCCATCCATGTCCTTTTTCAAGGTTGCGTGCAAGAGGGCCGAAAAGCTGCTGCTGCTGCTTAATGGAGCAAATAATTATGGAACTCATAAAAGCAGCCGCATTGTTTTTGTTAGGCTTGTGCATGGAAAAAAAAAGCAAGTGGGTTTTCATGAATAATAGAGGTGCAGCCTCCACACAAGATCCAAAAGGCTTTCTTCTGTATCAGTTTTGAAATGTGTGCAGCCCTTACATATTCCAGTCCTTTCAGAGGCAGGTGAAAATGGGTTTGTTTGTTTTTTTTAAAAAAATCCACTTTAGTGTTTTTAGGCAGCTTAAGTGCTACTGATGATTGGGGTTCTTGCATTAATTGCTGTTAATTGCTTTTCTTCTTATAGTGTTTTTGCTCTGTTGGTTTGAGGGGTTTTTCTCATACTGGGAGTTTTATTGATTTGTGTATCAGGGAACTACATGAGAAATATGTGGGTCAATTCTAGCCAGCAGCCATTTTTTTCTTTCTTCTGATCTTGCCTTGACATCTCCTCTTTTTCTCCTTCTCCAGAACCCGGCTGTCCCTTACAGCTACACAAGCCTTCTACTTACTCGTGAACAATCAAAGCCTACCCTGTCCTAGTCTGACTATTTTAGAGATCTACAATGACAACAAGGATGAAGATGGCTTCCTCTACATGACCTACGCCTCTCAAGAGATGTTTGGTGGAGGAGCCTCTTCGGAACACCAATGAAGCCATCTTAAGGGGGTGGGATCCATGCCTCTCTGAGAGCCAAAAACCAGAGGGAAAAAATATATATATTTTTAAAAAAGACCGTTTTGGCACAAAAATGGCATGGGAGGGTCTTTGCAGCCAGCCACAGGATATTCTCTTATGACTTTGGTCCCTGATGCTACTACTTCACGGCTTCCCTTTTTGGCTCTGCCTGAATGGAATTTTGGGAGGACACTGAGCTTTGAGGTTCTTACTAACTCTGCGGGTTGTTAGTTTTATCCACTGCCAGCTTATTCTTTTTAATTAGTCTTATTTTTTTACTTACTTATTTATTTATTTATTTTCTTCACAAAACGAATTTCACTTCCCATTGTGCACACTCACTGAGAACGGAGTCTTTTTACCAGGGGAAAAAAGCTGGTTGACCTAAGGAGGAGAATCTGGAGAATGTCACTTGTGGACATTTTAATTGCACAGTCATTGGTTACTGCATCCCTCCCTCTCTTTACCCCTTTCCTCTTATGATTACAATGAAGAAATAAATGAGCACCATTCCATATCTGATCTGAGAATGGGTCTGTTTCTTTTTTTTTTTTTACCAATAAGAAGATTAAATAAATGACTTAGTACCTTTTATAATCATCCGGTTGCCTTTTCAAAAGAGGGGCAGAGGGATGCTTGACTTTGGCCTTTTCAAAGATCCTTTGAAGCCTTTGTAGGATTTATACTGTAGGCTTTCCCCCCAATCTTCTGGCTACATAAGATACTGAGAATAAGTTATATATGTTCTTAGCCTGCATGACTGGCCTTTTTGGCTGTGGAGATCTTCTGCTGTGATCCTAGCATATCTGACAACATGATACACTGGGAAATGGTGGTCCAGTGGATTCTGTGTGGGTTAATAAAGTAATCTCTCTTTGGCTTACCCTCATAATAATAAAAAAAGTTTTGGCCTTAGTCCTTCATCATGACAAAAAACATGAGACATGAGAGATGATTATCATTTACTCCTCTGAACAATTCAGGATCCAAGATGGCCATCCTTCTGGGCCCATGAGTATCATCTTAGGTAGAGAAGCTAGAATTAAAAAGTTGGATGTACTGAACAGACTTCGGGATCAGTGGTCAGGAAGGAAGCATATCAAGAACTTGGCATTTTGGAGGATCTCGGAAATCAATGATGCAATAATATGTACAAAGTAGTAGTACTTAGGCTGTGACTGAAGAATGTGCTCCAACAACTGGCCTGAACATAGGCGATATATACTGGATTCACATATTATGTGAAGCTATGGTTAGTTTAAGCAGGATTTATTGAGAAACTATAATTAACTTACTTTGTTATACCATAAATGGTTTATGCAGTTTGTTTTCAGATTTGTTTAGATACCCAATTCCAACAGCAGGGTTTGCTCAATGTATTAGGATCAATTTTTTATCTATCATTTACTTTCTAAGTATGATATGTAACTATATCCCTGACTCTTAAGTTAACCAAGTGGTAAACAATTGTGAGAACTGGTCAACATGACTTGATTTAGTGCCATACTGAAGACTTTCAGCAATTCCTGACTTAATTTTTAATACATGGGCAGTTTTAAATGTTATGTGTATTGCAGCTTCTTCTGGCTTAAAGCTACAACATTGCAAGCAATATTTCAGCTTCATTTTTGGAATATATATGTTGTTAAAATTCCCAACTTAAAATGGTTTTGTACTCTGGCAGAATGCAAACACTTCCTTTAGGTTACTTTATAATAGATTTTTAGTTATAATTATCCCTTTGGGTTGTTGGCTGGAAAGCTGTCATCCAATTAAATAAATCTAGCTGGATTTGGTTGATTAAATATTAAGGACATTTTACACACACAATTCTTCTGAAGGGAGGAGATGTTTTGAACTGAGCAGGGAATGAAACAGGTCAGTTTTCCTCATAGGGGACAGAACTATTGATTTTTCAAACACGGTATCAGTCACCTCAAAAATTCATATATTTTTTAGGAAAACAACACACAAATTATGTGTCTGAATATAATCTGTTGCTGCATGGTCAGCCAGAGGCATCTTTTTTAAATCATATTCCTGCTCCATATTATGAAATCATTACACAATCATTTATATCCAGCTTTTCAGGTCAACAATCCTTTCAAAGCAGCTTACGAGCAATAGAAATAGTGGCCTATCAAACAGATAGAGTAATTTAAAAAGAAAACAAACCCTAAAATGCCTTCCCCTGGTGCATTTGCTGGTGATATCCCTATGGGGTGGAGGGCAAATACAAGTTGCTTCTGTGACATCAGTCAATGCCTTCCTCTTTTAATGGATTGGTCTAATTAGATCACTAAATTCTGTAAAATATGGGTGGGTTGGAAGGGTATTGCATTAGCATTGAATCAGATTCTAGGAAATTAGGGCTCTCAAGAGACTTGAGAAAATAGAATTTCTTCTATTAATATAACTCCCAATTTCCCCTCATTGTCCTCTATCAAAATATGCCCTTTCATACTTGGCTCCTTCTCGCATTCCATAAATAACATTTCTGGTTAGGTTGATAGGAATGCTTTCTTCCTTAAAGAGTCATGCCATAACCCATTTATTGGCTCTCATAAATCTTACTCATTTCCTCTTAATTTCTCTTCAAAGCAGGGGTGGGCAATGCATGGTCACGTGACTGCCTCTTATTCTCATTGTGACTATAAGGGATCAGCTTAGACTTCTAACTTCCTTCTCAGAAGCAATAGAGAAAAAGTAACGAGAGAGAAGGGAGAAAGGGAGGGAAAGGTGGCGGCAGAAAAAGACAGGGGAAATAGAGTGTAAGCAAGAAAGATAGGTGAGTGTAAACAAGATGGCAGGCAATAAGAAAATAGGATGAGAGAAAGAGCAAAGGAAAATAAATGTCTGTGGAGATTCACTGTCACCCAGGTCATAGTTGTCCCAAAGGTGCTTTTCCAAAGGGCAACTGGACTTTTGTTTTTCTTGAAGCTGTTTCGCTTCTCATCTGAGAAGCTTCTTCTGAACAACTGAAGCAGCTTCTTGGGTGAGAAGCAAAACATCTTCAAGGGAAAATGAAGTCCAGTTGCCTTTTGGAACAGCACCTTTGGGACAAAACAAAAGAAAGTTACAGAGAGAGCTGGAGAAAAGTAATTGGCAGGTGCATGGGGGCATTAGTGATCCTTTGGGCTCCATTCACCTGTGCTTATGGTGGCTAGGATGCCCTGTGGTGGGGTTCAAAAATAGCCATGAGATCAAGACCTCACTCTCCCTTTTTAAAAAAATATGAAATGACACATGTGAAAAAGGGTAGGGCTTCAATCATGCAGTGGCAATCATCTCGACGTTTTGACCTCCCTCCAACCAGGAGCCAAGTGAGATCTACCTGATGGATCTTAACATCTGTTATTTGGTGAGGAGGTCTACTTCAATTATAACTAAGAGCAGCCATTTTGGCTATTAATCCCAGGCACCTTTGAAGTTCTCTCTTTCTCCCAATCAAAGCTACGAGAGACAGGATAGGGAAGGTTTCACCTCTCCCTGTCCTTTTCTGCTGTGTTTCACACACATGGTCCTGCATCTGTGTATGGAAGTGGTCATGAAAAGAGCTAAAATATACTATCCATTTTGCAATGTTCTTATCTCCATTGTGGACAGTCAGAAAACAAAGCCGGCAAATTAATCTGTTCTTTCTGCTGTGAATGACACAATAATCTGCACAGAACGGACATTATCCCATAATTAATCTTAGATACCAGGCAGACAAAATGGCCTCCCAACATGGAAATGATCAGGCTTCTATATTCAGCACATGCCGAGACTGTCACCAACCTGATTTAGTATTTTGTGTGAATGGAGACTAATGGAAGCAAATGGAAAGAAAAAAAGTTCTACTTTTGTAGCAGAAGCCTAAATGAATGACTGGCTTTATAATCTCAGGAAGCACATGTTGGGCCAAGATGGAAATGTGAATAATTATTAGCTATGCTGTGCTTGCTTCTTTTCCTGATAGCCATGTTTTTCTGTCCTAGATTTTTTTTTTCAATGAGTTGCTAATATTTTACTTTTTGCAACAGGCCTGGTATGTGGTACCCTTCTGATATGTGCCACTATGGCTTTTTCATCTATATTTTTCAGGGCGGTGGTTTTTCAGACCCGATTACAAAGCTTTGCTTCCAGAATCCCCTCCACATAAACTGGAATTCTGCAGTGATTCCTTCATCAAAGCTAGTAAAGAGGAATGTGAAACTTGGAGTCAAATTGGAAAGGATTAGATGCCAACACCGCTTTTGAGTTCCTAAGAGAGAGGAGGAAAGAAGTAGGATATAGCAGTCATGGAGAAGTGGGGCTGGATTGCATGTCTATCAGCTGTTCCAGGTTTCTGTAATAAAATGCAACTGGTAAAAGGTGATCTCAGAAAGCCTAGCTTCCATATTATACTCCCATCATAAAGTCAGCTTGTTGGGCAAGTCTCTTCTGATGACTTGTTTAATAAACTTGTGAAAATGAAAACAAGCATTATCAGATTCCTGTTTGAAACATCAGATTAGAACTGGCATCTCTGGATTATAAACACCAAATTACTATATTTTTAGCTACTGAGCCTTATGTGTACTGTAGTGTTATCCACTAACCCTATTTTCAAGCTTCCAAGCCCCTGTGATTGCCCCACAGCAACAAGGGTTCCTATTCCCTCAAGGAATATTGTAAAAACAACTATTCAGAATTCATAAATGGTATTTCAGAAGACCGGTGTGCTCTTTTCTGATTTCCCAGTCAGACCTTTGTTTGATTCAATGTACCAAATGCAGCCCATTGTGCAGTCTGACACCTAGGATTGCAAAAACCTGGGAGTTACCCAACAAGGTTGTGATTGAATTCACCTGCTCTTCACTTCAGGCATCAGAAAGTTGTATTAACTTGCTGTACCACCTGCAACCTCAGAGCAAAATGACAATCTTCACAAGTCTAAGCCTTGCTAATCACTATGCAGTGCATGCACCTGGTTAGTAAACAGTGGGTGGATTGTATTGAATTAAAGATCTTGCAGGATTTACATCTTTAATTTCCCAGAGGTCAAAGCATGACCCACTGGGCAACCTCGTATGTTACCCTTTTTTTGAAGCACAATACATTGTCCATTCACCCCTCCCCTCCTCCCCCAGATCTCCATTAGCTCAGCTCTGCTGCATGTCCTCTTTCCCATCTATCTTTCTGTCGGCAGTGTTTACTTCAGCAATTGCTGCCTTCCCTTTCAGGCAGATGTTTAGAGCTTTCTATACTGGTGTCTGCTTAGTTGGGGTTTTGATAAGCATATATTTAACCTGTCAGCAACAAGCTCATCTGTTTCTGTCACAAGTGTCTTTCCAGCAAATTGGGAAAAAGTTGGCCTTCAAAAACTAGTTTTTAGCTCAATGCCATTGCCTCCGCAGACTGGACAGAAGAATGTAGCTACTTTGTTTATAATCCACATGATACATGGTTTAGTGTTCTGTGCAAACCCATGCAGGGACTTATTTAACAAACCATGGTTAAAAAAATGAAGATCCAGTATGTTGCCTGAATCACAGAGTTTTTTTTTAAATGGATGTTTTTGTTGGAAAGTAAGTGAGCTATCATTCTTCCAACACACAATTGTTATATCTGCTAACAAGGGGAGAAATAACCATGCGATCCAGCTTAATGAACTTCAGTATGGATTTTAATCCCTGTCTAATACTTAATGCAATTATCTATGATCTGGTAGTGAATATCATGAACAATTGATGTAAGAGAATACAGGAAAAAAGCAGAATGAAATCTTCCGTAGATAAGAAATCCCAGCTGGATCTGGAGACACAATCTTGAGATAGATGGGCTGATTAATTTTGGTTGTATTGAGGTGGGGGGAATTATGATCCATATGGATAGTGTGGCTAAATGTATCCCCACCCAGGAAAATGGACATGGTGGCTCAGTGGCTAAGACACTGAGCTTGTTGATCAGAAAGGTCGGCAGTTCAGCAGTTCGAATCCCTAGAGCTGTGTAGCGGAGTGAGCTCCTGTTACTTGTCCCAGCTTCCCCAACATGTAAAAATGCAAGTAGAAAAATAGGGATCACTTCGGTGGGAAGGTAACAGCATTCCATGCACCTTCAGCATTTAGTCATGCTGGCCACATGACCACAGAGACATCTTCGGACAGTGCTGGCTCTTCGGCTTTGTAATGGAGATGAGCACCTCTCCCTAGAGCCAGAAACAAGTAGCACATATGTGTAAGGGGAACTTTTACCTTTACCTAGGAAAGTATGCCTATTCTCTCTTTAATACATCATGGAACTATATAATTATATATCCAACAAGCAAGTGTATCTGAAAATTTCCATGGGCCTCTATAACATGATGTCCCAAACCTGCTCATGGTCCCCACCATTCTGACTTAGTATGACCAATCATTGGGAAATACGAAGGAATTACATATTTCACCATCTGGATTATCAAACTTCAGCCTTACTGTCCTTCAGCAGTGAAGTCCATTTCTTAGATCATCCCAGAAAGAAAGGAAGAGAAATGGGTTGAATGCATCCACTGCCCAGGAGCCTGAAGGAAATTTACTATTAGCCTGGAATGGAACAAGCACTTTTCATCCACTCTGTCTGGTTAAGAAAAGGGCTAGATTTGCAAAACATAAAATGCAGATGAAGGGACTCCCCAAACGTCCCCTCAAGGTATCTCTTTCCCTTCCACCTCTATTCTAATCTCTTGCCTGAGTTGTGAAATCGAATAGGTGGTTATGAGTGTCGGGGAGGCAGAGGGAAAAAAAGAGAAAGCTTCAAGATTGCAATCAATCAATCCAATTCCTTCTCCTAAAGCTATAAAGTTTAGGTGCATGAGGATAAATGGAACTGGCATTTGCCAGATGAAAGCACATCCTCCATAAGCCATTCATAGGGAGGGCAGAACGCCTCTACCATAATGAATCTATGTAAAGAAATCTATGTGGTTTTTGGAAGAAAAAAAGAAGAAGAGCAGGAATTGCTTTTATTTATTTATTTTTGTTAACTAGAAAAACCTCTTAGGATGGAAGTTTTATGTCTTCTCTCATTTTTCTCATAACATTGATAGAGATGGATTCTGGGATCACAAAAAGAAGGAGGGGGGAAGGGGGAAGAGAAGTCTGTGTGGCTTACTTTACTGAGAGAAAGAACACAAAAGTTTGTATATTTCACACTTCTGTTCATGGAGCAATCCGGAAATCTTGCACGGAGAACACGGAGATCGTAGAATTTTGAGAAACCTAGATGTATTATTATTATTATTTTGCAAAAGAGTGTTTCTAGTGTTTAAGGTCAAAGGAGGAATTAGATTGTGGTGAGAGGATTTGCTTTAATCTCGTGAAATCCGGGCAGATACAAGAGAATATACTCAAGCGCTTTTCCTCTTAGTTTCTATCAAAGCCTTATCTAGGCCACGTGGAACAAACTCAGACTGTTGACATGATCTTCAAAGGATCAGCAAACATGTTAGTTTCTGAGGACTATAAGTGTCATTGAAACCAGTAGAACAGGGGTATCAAACTTGATTTCATTGAGGGCTGCATCAGGGTTGTGTTTGACTACAGGGGGCCGGGGGGGCGTGGCTGGGGTGTGCATAGCCAGCTCGATGTCACTTGTGTCAGGGGTACCTCTGATGGCCAAGTGCTAAGGCAGGACTTCCCTCAGACCCTCATTCTCATTATAATCTCCTTCCTTCCTTTTCTTCTTTTTCCTTCCCAATTCATTCTCCTTTCTTCTTCCTTCCCCTCTTTCCTTATTTTTCCTTCTTTGCTCTCTTCCCATCTTTTTCTTTCCTCTTTTCCTTCTTGCATGCTCAAATGCAAAAAGGGAAACATTTCTCCTTTTGTTTTGTTTTTAGTTTGTTTTGCTAGCCCTCTGCCAGCAAAAATGGAGCCCTGCGAACCCCATTTTTGACCACAATGGCCTTCTGCAGTCCTCTCCAAGCAAAAATGGAGCTTGGGAAGATAACACGCAGCCCCCCCAGGCCCCATTTTCGGCCACGATGGTCTCCTGCAGCCCTCTGAGGCACTGTGGGCCGGTCCTTTGCTGTTTTCAGGGTGTCCCTGTAGGCCAGATCTAAACACCACTCCAGCCTTGAGTTTGACACCCCTGCAGTAGAACAAAAAGTGATAAGCATGTGATAGAAAGTTCAGCAGGAATATGGCTAAATGCTGACTGAAGCCACGTCTGTACCTCTTGAATGGTTTGAGGTCTTCTCCACATTCCCTTCATAAAATTTTCCAGAAATGTTTAGAGTCCACAATAGTTTCTCTAAGTTATTTTGAGGATCAGGATTGTACAGTTCCCTCTCTGACTTGATTGTTAATATCTCCAGAATTCTATCACCTAGTTCTAATATGTTGGACGAGCATGTTTTTAGATCAAAATGCTTGATGGCATGTAACAACAGACACTCATGGATGATACAGATAAAATTCTTTCCAATTACCAGATTTAATATCCACACCATTTTTGCTACCTAGTAAATAGTTTTCATTAGGAGACATGCAATCTTGTCATACATACAGATCTAGACCTTTATGGCTTTGAAGGGGCCAAAATCTGTACTTAAGGGGAAAGTGAGAGAGAGGGAATTTCTGGTTTCCTGAAGTATATAAAATACATGGTAGTTCAGCATGTGAAAAAATTGTTGAGACTCTAGGAAGAGTGCGGAGAAGAGCAATAAAAATGATTAGGGGTCTGGAGGCTAAAACATATAAAGAACGGTTGCTGGACCTGGATATGTCTGTTTTAATGACAAGAAGGACAAGGGGGAGTGAGATGATAACAGTCTTCCAATATCTAAGGGGCTGCCATAAAGAAGAGAGAGTCAAGCTATTCTCCAAAGCACCTGAAGGCCGGACAAGAAGCAATGGGTGGAAACTAATCAAGGAGACAAGCAACCTAGAACTAAGGAGGAATTTCCTGACAGAACAATTAATCAGTGGAATAACTTGCCCAGACAACCATTTAACTGAAATGGTATAGAGCTAACCTTTCCAGCAGCGAGTGCCTCAGCTCTGCTGTGCATCCTCACACATGCACCCCGCCCCCATGCATATGTATGCACCCCATGCATGCATGCATGTGCATCCCTGTGCGTGTGCCCTGCCCTCCCATGCATGCATATGCATCTCCACCCCCACGGATGGGTGCATCCCTGCGCATGTGCCCCGCCCCCCACATGCCCCTCACAGACCCAAAGTCCAGGTGGCCAGCAGGAGGCGTGCGCATGCATGTATGGGAGAGCTGAGCTGGTGACGGCTCGCATGCCCACAGAGAGGGCTCTGAGTGCCCTCTCTGGCACGTGTGCCATAGGTCCGCCATTACAGGTATAGGGTCTCCTGCTTGAGCAAGGGATTGCACTAGAAGACCTTCAAGGTTCCTTCCAACTCTATTATTCCGTTAACAGTAATAGTTTACTACTCTGTACATCCTCAAGCATACCAAAGTATTCTTCTTATTTCAAGTGGATTCTTTTTGTGTTCCATTTTCTGCAGAATGACAAGGGCAAAGTAATGAGTTGGCTGGCTGCTGTTGTCATCTATTAAGAATAAAGTTCCATTTTTATCCCCGATCTGTTTGTCCATCAAACCTTAAACTTTCTCTATGTACAGAGATGGAAGGACTCACATGGACCCCAATGGAAAAATGGATGGTGAAATTAATGGATTTGGCAGAGATGGAGAAATTGACTGCTTTGATTGAAGAAAAGACTTTTATCTAGCTTCTATACTTGGAAACCAATCGTGGAGTTTCCACTTGAAATGGGCAGAAAGAAATGAAGTTTCAATTTCAACCTTGGGTTTTGATTATTGGGTTTCTTCGTGACAATAGAAGTACTGTTTGCTATGGTTTATTCCAGTGGAGGGATTCATATTTTTTTTACTACCGGTTTTGTGGGCGTGGGTTGGTGGGCATGGCAGGGGAAGGATACTGTAAAATCTCCAGTCAGAGGTGGTATTTTCCGGTTCTCCGAATTACTCAAAATTTCCGCTACCGGTTCTCCAGAATTGGTCAGAACCTGCTGAATACCACCTCTGGTTTATTCTGATTCAAAGGGCCATTGATTTCTAGGTTTTTATCTGTACTGAAGAAAGCTAAAAGTTACTTATTTCTGTAATGCTTTCCCTTTTTTTTTTGCCTGCACACCCCAGTTTGACTTTTTCCTTATTCCTCTCTCTTTTTAAATTCTTTTTTGCTTGCTTTTTTATTTTACACTTTTTTGAAATTTAGTTTGACAAATTGATTTGTCTCCTGATTTAAACACCAAAGACCTTTGATTCTACATTGCACACCCAATAAAAAGAATCAGATAATACATGATGGTAAAGATCTCCCTTGCCCAAGCCAGTTGATTTCCTTTTTCAAAAGCAAAACAATCTCAGACGAAATTCTTCTGCTTTGAGGATAGATTCTCCAGGAAATTTTGTGCATTTACTTGGCTCTTAGAGTCAGGGAGCATGCCCATTATTTGAAAGCAGTGGAAAACTTCATTAAATTTTAGATTGGATACACCATTTTGCTTTCACCAGAAAAAGATGAGCCAACTATACCCATAATGGGTTTTCTACTTATTCTGGAGAGTCCTCCTAGACTATAAGCAATCCATATATATTATGAACGCTGTCAGCCCTCTGGAGAATGAGCAGCACTAGCTGTAATCAGGCAAGTGAAAAATGTAGAGCTGCAAAGATTGGAAAAACTTCACATGTTTTGCGTGAGCAAGATAACAATGCAGCCCTGCTAAGTCTGTGCCAAAACTTTTGACGACAGATTTCAAATCAAGGTGTCCTGTCAATCAGCATTTTCTACAACTGAAAATCTAGGTCAAATATACACACACACACACACATGCACACTCACTTTTTCCCTCCAATTCATCTTTATAAGCTTCACTTGTTTCCTCTTTCAACCATCACTTCCATATTCATGCTTTTTTTCTTACCTTCTTATCTGATCCCTGATCAAAATAATTGCATTTATACTCTCTCCCTTCCCTCTTCCTATCTATCTCCATCTACTTTTCTCTCTGTGTTTATCTATCTGTCTATCTGTCTGTCTATCTATCTATCTATCTATCTATCTATCTATCTATCTATCTATCTATCTATCTGTTATATATTTGCATACTTACCTATGATGGGTTGGTCCGTGGTGGCGGGAGATTTGAAGAGCCGTCATTGGCCACGAGCTGCGAGCAGATGGCTATAAAAAAGCCTGCCGCGGTTTCTCCGCGTTCAGATCCTAGAAGAAAATAAAAAGAGAAAAAAGGTCAACTGAGTCTTGAGTCTCTTTCCCCACAACACAACACTATCTATCTATCTCTGTCTATCTATCATTTATCTATCATTTATCTATCATCCATCTATCTATCTATCTATCTATCTATCTATCTATCTATCTATCTATC
>NW_020769371.1:5625120-5637879 GCF_900518735.1 Pseudonaja textilis
ATCTATCTATCTATCTATCTATCTATCTATCTATCTATCTATCTATCTATCTATCATCTATCTATCTTCCTTCTTGTTTCTACCTTCTCAGATCCCTAGCTTCTGCTTTCTGTTTCCTTCTTTGGCCCATTTATATGCTCTGAGTTTCTCTGATGTCATAGGACAGGGGTCCCCAACCACCGGGCCGTGGACCGGGACCGGTCCGTGGAACGTTTCCTACTGGGCCGTCAGTTTGCTGGGCGCCGCCATCTTGTTTGATGAGAAAGTGCTTCTGGGTGAGCTTTTCTGGTTGGAAAGCGGCGTTTGGGTCCTGAAGGAATCCTCACACCTTAGTTTCATCGAAGGGGGGGGGCTTCGAATGAAACTAAGGTGCAAGGATTCTTTCAGCACCCAAGGCAAGGTGAGCCGAGTGACCGTCCCGAAGCTGTCCCAAAGCGAAGCCCATCGACAAAGGTACAAAGGAGGAGATGAAGGTGGCGGGGAGAAGCGGGGGACGGCTGGCTGGCGGTCGCTCGGCTCGCCTTGCCTTGTCATGCGTGCTGATGCTGGTACCGGGCCGCGGATCATTTTGTGATGCCGGTACCAGGCCGTGGCACAAAAAAGGTTGGGGGCCACTGTCATAGAAGATCACTCAATGGAAACTCAAGATATGCACTCAGTTAGAAACGTTTAGCCAGCAATAACTAGATTTTCTTCCCCTATCTTTGCTTCGAGACTGGTGGAATGCTACCCAGCCATGAGTTTTCTACGATGAACTACACAAGGGTAATTAGAACTGATGTTCTGCAATTTATGCATAATTGGGCTCTTCCCTCCTCTCAGTACTTGTGACATGTCTGTGTAGACAAGTGATTGATAATGATCGCACTATTTTAGAGGCAAGTTTATGCTTAATATGCTTTAACCTAACCTTTAATTCTCTTTTACTTAACTGTGATTCTGCAGTGATTTTAATAAGGTTCTTTTGTTTATTTTACTAGAGGCGAAGAAATAATTTTAGCCCAATTCTAAAAGTCAGCTTATAAGTACACAGGAGTTGATGCATGACAATAGATTTAGCCACCCAAACTACCACAACATAGTGAAACATCTTTTTCTTAATTGTTTAAACAGGAGCATCAAGAGCAAACTAGACCTGCAGAGTTTCTGCAGCAATCTGCCACCCCCCTGCTTCCCAAAAATAGAGAGATGAAAAACAAAGGACAACAATGTGCTAAAGACGTGCACTAAATGAGTGGCTATTCCAATCACATGCCTAATTTGGAAGCATCTCAGGACAACATAGCCAAGTTCTAATGTGGAACCATCTCACAAAAATGTAAAAGGGAATTGTACCACATCTTCAATTGTCTAAGTAAATGTCCTTGATTCTGTGAAGCAGTAGTCCTTCTGTCTATTTGGATATCCAGCATGCTCATGGGTTTTAATTAGTTCAGTCCAAGAATACAAAGGTTTTAGATCCAATAGATCCACAGTCACCATTGACCTGACCTGTACCTATACTGCAGGTGTCAGCTGGTGCTCCAATCAAAATCCAAGAAAGAAATACTTAGACTCCATTAATCAGAGAAAATATATCTTTTACTGGAAATCAAGTGGTAGCAACAAAAGAATTCTGGATCTGAGAAAATGGGCGCGTAAATCACATATACAAAGTAATGGCAACGTTCCCACACGCAACAGTTCAATTTGCTCATCCAATTAAAAGTTGTGTATATCATCATGTGGGCATCTCCAGGTGGTGATGAGGCCTCTGTCCGTTGACCTTGACATATTTTGATAAAGAGTTGCAGCTGCACATAGCATAGAAGCCTAAGCTACCCCCCCAGCTTATACAGTTCTGTTTTATAACACTTCCAGCTCACTTCCCATAACCATTCCCCCCTCCTCCCCCCGTTACTTATGACAGCTGAAAGATGCAAAGCAAAGGGAGAAAATCTTGAAGGCTGACAGCAGAGGTGTCAAACTCCATTTCATTGAGGGCCACATAGGGTTGTGTTTGACCTTGGGGGGCCAGGGGGACAGATCAACATCATTTGTGTCGGCCCAAGCGCTCTGCCAGCAAAAATGGGCTCCCAAGCTCCATTTTCAGTTGCGACGGCCTACTGCAACCCTCTGCCGGAGAAAACAGAACTTGGGAATGCTGTCCATGGCCCTCCCAAGCTCCATTTTTGGCTGTGATGGCCTCCTGCAACCCTCTGCCAGCAAAAATGGAGCTTGGGAGGGCCATTTTTGCTGGGAGTAGTACTGTGGGCCAGTCCTTCGCTGTTTCCAGGGTGGACCCGCAGGCCAGATCTAAGCACTCAGTGGGCTGGATCCGGCCCTCAGGCCTTGAGTTTGACACTCCTGTTATATTGCCAGTAAAGGAGCATTTGCAGTGACATCACTTTCCGTTATCAGCTGAGCTAAAATCTGTACAGTGGACATCTCCTCTACCCACATAGAGAGATTAATGCTATCCTTACAACCAAAGGGCCCTGGCTCAGAAACCTAAAGATTGAGCTAGCAGAGCAAATTGCCAAAGAAAACAGTGGAACACCTCATAACAAAATGAAGACACATCTCCTTGAACATTAGACTTCCTGCTGCTCATTCTTTTAAAAAAGAAAAGTGGAATGGGCACAATTTTATATTCTCTGCCCCCAAAGACTTTAAAGCTGTCGTGAGCTTCCAACTGTTGGTTGCTATGATGTATTGGTCTCCAGGGCTGAAAACTCATGTTCTAGTGATGTCTCAATTTGGGCACATCTGTACGCAAACTTTCTGATTTAAAGCTCTCCAAACAGCACAAGCTCCTTTCAGCTAGTAAAAGGCACAAGGCAGCCTGCGGGTGAGGGGGGGGGCAGAGGGAGGATGGGGAGCCAGATGAAGTCTCCCCCTCTCAATCTATCTGCTGAAAAAAGCACTGTCCAAGGCACAAAAACCACCCCTCCAAACCTGAACATCTTATTTTTCAGCTGCAATTTCTGGCTCTGACAACTCTATAGACATCGCCCTTACAATTGCAAGCAAACCTCTGTAGCTATAAGGATCATAAACTTGTGCTTCAGGGAGGGGAAAAAAAAGGAGAGCTAAATACTATACCATTTGGTTGGGGAGGGAGGAGAGAACAATGTCCTTATTGCTATGGAATCACAACATATAAGCAGCCTTAGGGGGGTATATTTTGTTTAAGAGAGATTGTTCCTTGAGCTGTCATTTTCTTGTTTTGCTTTTATATTTAGTGTGTGAAGCTGCTCCCAGGTTCCAGCAGGAAGGCGAGCAAGAGGACTGGGGCAGCTGGTGTGTGTGTGTGTGTGTGTGTGTGTACAGAACTCACTCCTTACTCCTACTTGCCGGCAGCTATGGCAAACTGAAGAGGATAATTCCTGAACCAACTGCATGCTGCAAAAGTTGCTTAAATGTTGCTAGCTCATTCCTTCCATCTCACAGCATTCACTCTTTTTTACAAAGTAATGCATATTTGGAAGTTTGAGATGTTCTCTGTAAGACACAGTAAAAAAAAAAAATCTGGAAGAAGTTGTGAGTGATGGGGATGTGAAAAGGCAGCGAGGGCACATTATCTCTCTTTTTTGCACCACAGTCCCTGGGAAATGTATAAGCTGACAGCAACTGCCTAACTTTTGTTATATTTAAGAAGGGCCCTTGTAAATCTCATCACATTCAGAGCCACTTTAAAAAGTAATTAAATCAATTGCACACACTTCACTTAATTTCAGATCGGTTGAAAGACCAGCCCTATTTAGCACTCTCTCTCTCTCTAGGTTTCTCATTTTTTACAACTTTATGGCAAGTGGATATTATATTTCTCAGACTTGTGAAAATTGTATCTATGTGACAAGTGCAAATGAGTGCAGCAGGCTTTGAAAAAATATAGACAGTGGCCCAAATTTTCAAATTTCTTTATAAACAAAATAGAATGGAATTAATATTTAAACTGTGGAAGAATGCCAACATTATATATCTGTTCTTTCCTACTTAGACAGAATTTTGCACCTATATTGACTTTAGTAGGATTATCAACAATTTCAGAATTCCAGCATATCTGAGCTTTGCATTGCAATCGAAGTCTCTTTTATGATTCTTTCCACCAAATGAAATATTGGGAAAAGACAATGTTATAGGTGCACTGCCTGCCCGCCTACCTGCTGGGTACCTCACTAAAAACTGACCAGAAGGAACCAAATTTGGCATAGTGAGTGTAAAGTTGGCCAGAGAGAGATTGGATCAGGCCAGGAACTGTGGAGGAAAAAACATTTAAACAAATTATCCAATGTATGCCAATGGGAGAAAGAAGTTGGGCAGTGAGTCAGAAAGTTGCAAGTTCCTCCATTCTAAGTCTCTCTCTGTCCCTCCCTCCTTACTCTGATGACCCAGAATGGAACATATACAGCTTATCTTGTGTTCCCCCATGTACACATCCATACAAACCCAGAGAGACACAATCCAATGGGAGACTAGAAGCATGCACACAGAAACAACATTCATTCACCTTGCAGGCATTCTGATTAGTCCCTGGGGAGAAAGTGTATATGCACACAGATAGAGATAAAACACTTTGCAGTTGTTATATAGAACAAAATAGACACACACACAAAATAGACACACCAATAACCACTTCTGGTAAAAAAAAAAATTCTGACCTTTTTTTGGTCTTTTTTTCCTCTCCCATTGATTGGATGTAAGATAATTTGGAAGCTTTTTTGCTAAAGGCCAAGAAAAATATTCCACAAATAAATTAAAGGATGTCTCAAAGGCCATTAGACCTTTTGAACTGGCTGTTTCAAGGTCAAGTCAACTATTCCTCCTTTCTTGGAAAGTCAGAGGAGAAAAGTTATGCTCTCCCCACCCCCTTACTTCAATTCCCACAAATTCTCTTGAGCCTGAGCTCCTTCCCACTAATTATCTAGCTGTTCTTACTGCTGGACCATAAACTATCCAATTCATTTTAGCCTAGTCTGATGGATTGTAAAAAAACCACCCTATCTGTAGAATTAAGAAAGAACTATGAAGATTATCAAGTCCAGAAAAAGACAGAAATAATATAGTTCCATGGGTGCAGTAGATGCAGATAGTCCCTTGGTATTCATAAGATTCCTACACCACCTGATCATTTTATGTCTACTTTATTCTTTTTAAACATGAAAATCAAAGGAAAGTATAGCTTCCAGCAGTATCATCTCTAACGCAAAATTATCTTGAGCCCTTCCAGAGATATTCTTAAGATAAAATTTTTAAAAAGTTAAAATGCTACCATTTGTTTGTTTGGAAAGTATTTTATCTGCACAAAACAAAAAAACAGAATGGAGCAGGTCTGATCAGGGTTTTGCCTTCTGTTTCATTAGCCAGATTCATGATCATGGCTACAGTTTGTGTGAACAAATAGGCCCAGTCCTCATTGCAGCCATTGTTTGAGTCTGCTTGTTGAACACATTGCTTCTATGTTCTAAATATGCTCACTCCAAGTCATAATGGGGGTCTTTGTCCTGGCCACTTCCATCATCCCCAACCCAACGCTAAACACTGTGTGCATCAGAACTGCAGCTCATGAAAGGTTAAGAAAAGGAAAAATTAATCCAATAAACTGTAGCCTCTCTCTGATTTTTGACTACCATCTATTAACACAGGTCTCCTACAATCTTAAGAAGCCATGAAGCTTCTCGGGACATCTAACCAGATAAACTACACGGAACATTCAATAGTAATGATATAATCATACTTTTGGAAAGGCGGGATTATTTTCCACTGTGAAGACTTTGACTGTGATATTATTGGCTTTTTAGATTTCTCTTCGAGTCACTATTTCCTTTTTCAGGTGCTGTTTCACACCATTTGTTTCCTTCTAATTACCATGCTTTCTTATTTCTGAATTAGTCATAGTAGGTCATTATAGCCTCAGTCCAGAGTGGGGACATTGCTTCCTGAAGTGGATACATGCTTTGGAAAATTGCAGAATTAATCATCCAAACCCAAGGATTTCAGCTATGGCTCACCTAGATCTGAGGAATAAATTCCTCAGACACAGCCATGAGGAACAGATAGTTGTCTCAGGGGTCAGGTTTCAGTGGCCAATCAATTTCTGAATGTAGTGTCAGTGTTTAATCATCTTCTCATAGCTGTGGTTAAAGTAGAGGAAATGTTCAGTGGGGAAAGTTTTTTCTTCATTATTTTTTCTTTTTGTCCTCCCCTTTACAAGGTTCTCCCTCCCTCCCTCCTTTCTTTTCTTCTTGTCTTCAGCTTTGTTGGCCTTTTCATCTGTGGTTGTTTTTCCCCCCTCCAACACCCCCTTTTCCCCCTTCCAATTATAACTGTTTTTTGCTTTTGCTTTTCTTTCAGTGATTTGAGCTAAACCTCTATGTCAGCCTCCTTTATAACGTTTTCTCATTTGCCTTATTTCCTGGATCTTTCTCTTTTTTTAATGTTCCAAATATATTTTATTAGTATCTTTTATTTTCCACTTCTATTTGCTCAAATCTTAAAATTTGACTACCGATATAGCATGAGGCTTTTATGGGAGATGGGATTTAAATGGAGATTCAGTATGACAACCCACAATCAATCATGCTGTGGCATTAGATATAGCGAATTGATGGTTCTAGTGTGTCATACAACTCTAGAAAACTGGGCTGAGCAAACCATGGTTAAGGTAACCAAGACTGAAAGATTTGGGAAGAGAAAACATGGCAAGACTTTTTTTGTCTCCGTGGGGTCTTTTTCAATATTGGAAAGTGAAAGAAGGGCAGTGATAACTCAATAAGATCATTAAATTCAATGTCCTCATTAATGGATAATCATCATTTATCCTCAGTGGTAACTCAATATCTTCATTCTTCCCAGCTGCTTATGCAATTGTGGAACAGAACACTGGAATATGCAATAAAAATGTTGGACTATCCTTAAATCCCCTTCAGGTTCTGCTGTGCTGCCTCATGGTGAGGGAGGAGGGAAGGACATTCCTGAGAGAAATTAATAAAGAATGCCATCAGTGTATATCAAGATTTATATAATCTCAGCAAGATTACCCAGACCATGAAGGTAATCTTTGCTGTCTAATTAAACTAAGCAAGCAGCTATACTGGGCTGATCCAGGAAGATGGTAAAGGTGGATTAACACTTTAGTGACAATGGCAAAGGTTATTGTTTTGTACTATGTGGGAGAACACAGTGGTCAACCATTCTTGTAACTGTACCGAGAAAACCACAACAAAGCTGGCTGAGGAACTTTGGAAGTTGTAGTCCACAAGTCTTAAAGTTGCCAACATTGGAGACACCTGTTCTGGAGTACTCGTGGTGTTTATGAAATAGCTAGTTTAAAGTGTTTGGGATGGCCAGTTGCTGGTATTGCCATGCAGGAAAAGAGTATCTGAAGCTGTGAAGACAACATTTCAGTGAGAAAGGGGAACAGGAGAAGAATATAAAATTAAATATAAAAAAGCCACATGAATGATAACAGGTCCAGCAAGTGGCCCTTGAACTGACATTGAATACTTTGCCGAAATTAACGTATTTATTCCAAAGGATTCTGTTAAAGTTAGGGAAACCTTTCTTCATTGAATTAAACAAAATGACAACTAAATTTGTCTGGTGGGGCAAGAAACCACATATCAAACTAAAATTATTACAGGACATAGGAGTAGAGGTGGTTTGGGACTACCAGAGTGGGAGCTTTATTATCAGGCAGTGGTATTAAATTAGATAAAAGATTGGGTTAAATTAAAAGATAAGAGAATTTTAACATTAGAAGGCCATGACCTCCAGATAGGTTGGCATGCATTTCTGTGGGAGAAAAAGGGTAAGGCACATGCCTATTTCAATCGACACCAAATAAGAGATTCACTTATTCAAACATGGAGAAAGATTAAAAATACACATTATATAAAGATACCTCATTGCTGGTATTGCCATGCAGTAGAGAGTATCTGAAGAGAGTATCTGAAGCTGTGAAGACAACATTTCAGTGAGAAAAGGGAACAGGAGAAGAATGAACATGGGAAAACTCAGCACAGAGAAAGAGGTAATGAATCAATTCCACACTGACCTTTTAGGCCTCGGTGAATTGAAATGGACTGGAATTGCACGCCTTCAGTCAGAAGATCTCACAGTTTATTACCCAGGGCACAAAGGACGGGGAAAAAAACCTAAGGGAATGGTGTTTCATAATCAGGAAGGGTATAATAAAGGCAGTCCTTGAGGATGATATAGTCAGTGACTGAATGTTACCAATTAGACTTTGTAGTCAACCCTTTAATATGATGGTTATCCAAGTTTCTACTCCAACTACTGATGCAAAAGGAAAGACATTGACAAGTTTGATCCAATTTAATCTCAAAGTGACAGAACGTAAAAGCAAGATGTGCTGCTTGTGCTTGGAGACCAGAATGTCAAAGGTGTAAACAAAACACAATGAACTCTATCTTGCAAGAAGGACAGATGCCAGGGACTTGGAAAGAGGCCAGTTTGGTCTAATGGTTAAGGAACCAGGCAAGAACCCAGGCTGAGTGTCTTTGGGCCAGTCAACCTCTTATACACCAATCTACCCACACAGGATTGTTGTGGGGAAAAGAGGAGGAAGAAGGCTATTAATTGTGTTTTCCACCAAGAGTTATTTATAAATATAATAACAGACGGAGGGAGAGAAGGAGGGAGGGAGGAAGCAAGTTATGGAATGTTATTAGGAAAACAGGAATCCCGGAACTTTTCACTGTCTTTGTGTGAAACCTACACACAGATCAGGAAGTCACAATCCAGATGAAATATGGAGAAGCCAACTAGCTCCAGATCAGCAAAGGAGTGGGCCAAACTGTATATGCTTTCCTTACTATTCAGCCTGTATGCTGGGATGGGGGGGGGGTGAACTAGAAGAAGATAAATATAGTTTTAAAACTGAATAAAGAAACATCAATAACCTGTGCTATACTGCCAATGCTACTCTGAAAGCTGAAAATGGAAATGATCTGGAAGCTGTAGTAATGAAAATCAAGGAGCACAGTGAAAGAAATGGAACTAAGATTAAATATTTAAAAAGCCACATGGATGATAACAGATCCAGCAAGTGGTTTTTGAACTGACAAGGAAGATGGGACTAATATCAAATGTAGTGAAGACCAAACTAATGACAACCAGTCTGTAAACTGACAATGAAGTTATCAAAGTGATAAGAGAACTTCTGCCTTTTAGGATGAACCATCAATAGTAAAGAGCCAGCAGTCAAAAAATGTACCATATGCTAGCACTGTGTAGTGTAGTAATGAAGATCTTGGACCAGATATTCAAATGCTACAACCTGTCTATACTTTCAAAGATCAGAATTGTGTCAGAAATATTTTCCCATGATGCTCTATGAAAGGGAAAAGCAGAAAAGAGTAATGATGTTTTTGAACTTTGGTGTTGGAGAATACTCCTAAGAATAAGAATACCATGGATAACCAAGAAAACAAACAAATAGATGTAGAACCATTAACTCAGAGTTTTCATTTGAGGCAGAAATGATCGGGATCAAATTATTAGATTTTGGACACATAATGCACAAACTTAAAGAGTTCCTATTCTATTACTCTGGGAAAGAGAGAAGGGAAGGAAAAGGAAGGGAAGGGAAGGGAAGAGAAAGGTGGAAGGGAAAGGTGGAAGGGAAGGGAAGGGAAAGGAGAGGAGAGGAAAAAGGGAAGATGAAAGGAAGGAAGGGAAGGGAAACTAGGAGCAAGGTAGATGCATTCCATTACAATAGTAATGGATACAGCACATGCTGTAAAGCTTGAAATACAACATTGGTGGCAGTTCATTCTAAACAATATACATATTTGTGACTGCTAACAGTTAATACCATTTTGATGGGAGATAATTAATCAATCTTTCATTAGTAATTGGAATGCACTTTTTCTGATTGCAGCCAACAGCCAGCATATACTTTTCCTGGATACCTCACTCTACACAATATTTTACCATTTTTCCAGTTGTCTTCCATTTAAAGTGAAAGTAATTTGGCAGCATATTTATACATGGTTTATTTATATCAGAAGTGAAAAGTTGGAGGCAGTTTCAATCCCTCATCTGTATTGGTGAACTGTATTATATTAGGGGTTGGGAAGAGATGGAGCTCACTTTCTAACTAAAGCTTTTCTCTTAACGTCATCCATTGGTGAAAAGAGGCCAAAGGGCTGCCCTACTTACTCTTGTACTGAGAAAAATATTCTGTGTTTCACTTTATGTACTTTGTCCTTGAGAAAAATGCACAGTGGACAAGAGCTGCCCCATATCTTCTCCAGATGGCAAAAGCATTTTCTGCAGGGAGATATTCAACCATATCATACTTTCTCTTGCCAGAGGAACAAGTATCAGAAGAACCAGCAAGAGGCACCGTATACTTTACAATTTGGGGAAAACAGATCAATCAACAGCAGCGAGGAGAGACAAAGGCTGGGAAACCTCATGATCAGAATGGACTTACTTCAATAGTCCAGGTTAAATTTACAAGTCAAAGGCTCCCTGTTGGAGAAGTAGAGATGGAGATGTAGGTTTCCATGTCTAGACATTGATGTATAGCTATATAAATAACTTAAAGTGTAAGTAATTTAAAAACATTAGGCAATCAGCACTGAATGGTAATCACAAAAGTCAAATACAAAAGAGGCCTAGAGAATGTCAGCATCTCAACACAAAGTCATATTAGAC
Organism: Pseudonaja textilis; assembly: GCF_900518735.1. The sequence continues at coordinate 5,635,789 of NW_020769371.1, forward strand.
AAAGGATTATTAGACAAAGATTAGAAATATATAAACATCTAAAGGTACTGCACCTATATGTCAGTTAGCAAATGTTGATGGCATACCACTCCACTGAACACAGACAATAAAAGTGACATCTATTGCCAAGTTCAGTTTCAGTTCTGTTCCAAAGAAGTCAGCAATATGGCTAAAGAAACTTAAGTACATACTGTATTTGTTGTCTTAAAAGGTGCTGCCCAAAATTCAGAACTCAGCCAGTACAGCCAACAGCCAAGAATGCTGAGAACCATCACTTAGCAACCTCAGGAAAAGCTATACTTCATCCATTCTTTATGATGTCTAAGGTCCTTTCCAAGTCAATGCCTATGAATTTAGGATAAAGTTAGACCTCTTTTCCCAGCAAAATGGCTTTCAACATCATTCTCCATTCTTATGCCACTGCCTTAAATAACTGCAAATGGAATTTTATATTCCATTTAATATGGAATTTATGATGATGAAGAAAATACCCACTTGGCAGTCATGATATGCTGAGGATGGAGATAAATCTGCTAAAATAAGGAGCATTATTTCTGAGAGGAAGAAAAGAGAGGCAGAACAAGAGAATCAGAGAAGCTAAAGAATTGTCTAGAGCAGGGATTATAGTAAGCATATTGTTCATAATGAAAAACTCTCAAGTCGAAATTGTCAAAATTAATTTGGAGAGGGAAGAATTAATTTAAATAATAATAATAAACCACAAATGCAAAGAGTATTTAAAGAAAAAGACAAGACATAATTCCACAGAAACAACATATAAAGAGAGGGAATTTCAGGAAAAATAAGTCAGTTCTTGCATTGGTCACTACTAAGAGAAGGGGGCATCCTGGCCTATCTTAAGATAATGAAATGGCACCACTGACATTTGGAAGCAAATCGCCAAATCCTAAATGGGTATATTCTCCAGCATTTGCTATGAAGATTAAGAAAATCAAATGCCCTAATGCTGTAAATAAGGCTAAGGCTATCCACTATGGATCCAATCTTTTTTAAAAAGTAAAACACCTCAAAGAAAGATACTCTGGCATTCATTCTGACAGTTACAAAAAGAGCTCTATTACTCATCTGATCAAACAACAAACTAAGTAAGAGATTTGGACTAATACATAGAACAAAAAAACATCCCCAAGAACCTAAAAGCCATGAAGTGATAAAAATTGTAAGTCTCTTCTTGTCTCAATGTATTCAGCTTCATTGCTGCAATAAATAATATATCAATGTTGTCTTCAAGTATTTAATATGTAGCAAAGTCCTCTCTCCCTGAATAATGTTCTCTGCTGTTCCTTCTTCTGGATTAGTTGTTCAGCACTGACAGAGAGAGCATCACAGTAGCCTGTATCTTCAGATCTCTAGTTTCAGATGCAGTGTGATTCTCTAATCAATAAACTGGGAACTTATCCCAATTCAGCATAAACAATGCTATGCCGCATCTGCAGCAGACAAAACAAAACGCTCTTACTTTCCATAATGACAGCAATAAAGATGTTGACAGTGAAGGTAGACTTCCAAAATTAATAGGTTTAATTGCAGTGATAACAGCCACGTGATAAAGAAACTGCAACACATATTTTAAAATGAATAGGTAGCAAGTAACCACAACTCTGCTGTTTACAATTTAATTGTTTGGTGGTCAAAATGCTAGCCAGGAATTATATGAGTTGGAATTCAAAATGGGTATGGCTGTTTTTACTAGTTCACAATGGTGCTATAATTGTTGAATGGGAATGTATGGGACAGGGGGATTTTAGACTCTCAATTTACCCAGTGCTGAATTCAGAAAATCAAGGGGCAAAGTATCCCTTCCCACAGATGTTAGCCAAACCTGTTCGACAACATCTAATGATGAGACCGCCAGCTACTGGTACGTGTAAGTGTTTTGGAACAAGAAAACATAGTTTCTATTGTGGTGGTGCAGTAGTTGGAATACAGTATTGCAGGCTAATTCTGCTGACTGCTGATTGCCAGCAGTTTGATCCTGACCGGCTCAAAGTTGACTCAGCCTTCCAAAGGTCGGTAAAATGAGGACCCAAATTGTTGGGAGAGCAATATGCTGAGTCTGTAAACAGCTTA
>NW_020769371.1:5658224-5696286 GCF_900518735.1 Pseudonaja textilis
TGATGATGATGATGATGATGATGATGATGATGATGATGATGATGATGATTGTTGATATTCTCCCTATTAAAGATAATTGCAGATTTTCCCATTTTGCCAAATCTGTCACAATCTGTTGTTTGAGTTTATAATAATTATCCTCTTTAAGTGTACCACATCTAGCTGTCAAGTGTATTCCCAAATACTTAACTTTATTTGTGGCCTGGATCTTCAGAACCTCTGCCAATTCTTTCTTTCGTTTTTCAAGCATATTCTTTTTCAAAATCTTCATTTTATCCTTATTTATTTTCAAACCTGCTACCTGTGCATATTCCTCTATCTTTTCTATCAATTTAGATGCTGTTTCTAATGGATCCTCTAAGATAAAGACCAGGTCATCTGCAAATGCTTGTAATTTATATTCTTCCTTTTTAATTTTCAGTCCTTTTATTTCCTTTTCTTCTCAAATATTTCTGTTTAATACTTCCAATGTCAACACAAACAACAGAGGTGACAACGGGCAATTTTGTCTTGTTCCTTTTTCTATATCAATACAATCTGTCAATTCACCATTTATCATTACCTTTGCTGATTGTTTATGGTATATAGCTTCTATGGCTTGGATAAATTTCTTACCAAAGCCCATCTGCTCCAATTGTAATAATATAAATCGCCAATTCACATTATCAAAGGCTTTCTTTCTTTTTTTTTAATAATAAAGTTTTCTTTGGGTTTTCACACATACAAAATACAAGTAAAACATCTTTTTTGAAAATAGCATGGTCCCGGGTTGAACTTCTTTATACAGACACAAAACTCAATTTCATGCTCCTTTTTGTATTCTGTTCCATATCTTATACTATTTTACATTTTCTATATAGTTTTTCCCCTCTTTTAATTTTCTCAATTTTATTTTGATTATCTCACCTCAATTCAAATCATTATATTTATACTTTTGTCTGTTCTGTTTTAATTTCTGTTTCAATTTCATATATATATCTTTTCTCATTAAACAAATTTTCTCCTGTAGTTACTAATTGGAGTATGACACCTTTATATCTTTTAATTACATCCATTCAACTCTTATTTAAACTTCAATATATATCTTAAGTTTATGACCTTCAATATAATACATAATACATAACTTCCAATCGAATTCTGCTTGGTACATTCTTATAATACACACTATATTCTTTAAAAGAAAGAAAGAAAGATTGTAAATAGATGTAATTATAAACCTTCATTCCATTCCAGTTCAATTCTATCATTAATAATCATTGAAATCTTAAGATCTTTAACACTTCTTTTCAATTAAATATCATACTTCCTTAAAAACACATATAATCTCCATAATTAATTTTTCTCTTATTTCTCTTCACATATGTTTTATAAATCATTAAATATACCTTTTGTTACATTTATTTATTGACAAGCATTTCACTGAATTACGATAGCTATTTTATCAGACATTATAATCATACATTGTTTCATATTTTCTAAAATTATTTCTGCTTCTAATGTTACCATACTCTCTTATGTACCTTTGCAGAATCCCTTTTTCCATTAAGTTTTCACCCATTATCTCTATATATGCCCTGTTTCTCTATATTTTGATTCTGTCCTTTATAATTTCTTTTCCTTTCTTTCTTCCCTCTCATCTTCTCCCTCCCCTTTTTACCCCCTTGTCTTTCTAGTTCTAATTCTCTCTTTTGCATTTCCCTCTTCTGTTGCTTTCTGATTTTGTACTTATTTTTCCACTCTATTTTGGGGGGGTGGGTAGGTTTTTTTTCCCAATCTTAAACTTTCCATTCTCTTTTCCCCCTTTCCTTTTGTTTCCCCATCTAAGATTACTTGTTCATTAAAGACGGTTTCTTCTTTGTCGCAATCTTCTTGTTCTGCAGGCATTTCTTGTTTCTCATAATTCCAAATCTCCATTTCTAAAAACTGAAATAGGAAGCCAAAAGAACCTCTCTCTTCTTGTGCATCTTCTTTGTACTTTTTAAGTTCAATTTTCAGTTCTTCTAAAAGTGGAGCCATTTTAAACAGTTTTAAACAACCACCTGATTGATTTTAGTCATTCAAAACAATAACCAAGAATCCAGAAATCACCAAGTAATCCAGATAGTCCCGAGTTATATCTTCTTATTTCTTTTTCTACTTTCTCTTCCTGGGGTTTTTGTTGCGATATTTCAGTTAGAATGTATCTTTTGGAAGTCTTGTTGAGATTTTACTGTAAGTTCTTTTTTAATTCCAGGCAGTCTCCTCCCCTCCAGATCCTACCCTTTTATTCTTTTTTTCTCCTTTCCTGTTTTCAAAAGCTTTTAATTATCCAGAAATCTCTATTACCCCTTTGACTTTTTATTTTCAGCATTAAATGCCTATTGATGTCAAAGTGGATTTTTTTTCCAATTTCTTGCTTAAGTCTCTTAGCTGTCAGTATAGAAAAGGAGAAAACCAAATCTTTTCCCTTTTCTTTCTCCTTCGCAGCTTAAAAATCTTCTTTGGGAACAATGTTGTTAAGTTTCAATTCCAGGGTACCTTGGTTGTTGCTTTTTAACCCAGTGGCCAAAACTTTCACTTCTTATCTTCCTCCTGTACATTCTTTTCCAGTTGAGTTCTTCTTTGTGGTGGCCATTTCTGACCACTGCTGCAACTGCCTTCAGGAAAGGGAGTAATGGCCAGCTGGGGAGGAGAGATGTGGCTCTCCTCAACCCTGCTGGCAGTCTCCCCCCTCTTCACCACTTCTACGGGGTGGCTTAGCCCCGAAACCAGCCGGCTCGGGGCGCTCCAGTGGCGAGCATGGATTGAAGCCTCGCAGAGACGAGGTTTCGGTCTGTCGTTGAAGAAGCTCAAACTGGACTCCTGGCGTTATCAAAGGCTTTCTGTGCATCTAAAAATATCAAAGCCATTTGTTTTTCAGGATGTGCCTCATGATATTCCAAAGTGTCCAGGATTATTCTCATGTTATCTTTAATTTGTCTCTTTGGCAGGAATCCATTTTGATCAGGGTATATAAAATTATTCAGGTATCTGAATAATTCTTTCTGCCATTATTGAAGTGAAGTTTTTATAGTCTGAATTTAGCAGGGAAATAGGTCTATAGTTCTTAATTTGTTGTGGGTCAGCATCTCACACACACTCTTGAGTTCTCCCATTCCAGAGCTCTCATCCTCATGGTCATGGTAGTACCAGGTACCTTGACAACATGTAGATTCTTTCATTCCAGAATGCTGCACTTCTGGGCCTGACCATTTATCCTACATGCCCTCCCTTGTGCCACACTGAGTTTCAGGTGAAGGGAAGGTTAGCATGCTGCCCAGATCAATAAAATGTAAGAAAATGGGATCCACCAGAGCTACCTCTGAACAAACAATTCCTTACGGGAAATTCCTGGCTGAGAAAATGAGTTGTCTCCTAATTAACATGAAATTGAATTGGGCAGGAGTAGGTTGTTATATTTGCATTAAAGGTTCTCCTGGCACCAGCATCAAATGAGGAAAGCAGTGGCGAGGTGCAATGGTGGGGCTGGTGTCAGACTCTAGGATGAGCTATTGCTTGTCAGTGCCTAGACTTTGGGAGGGGAGCCCTCCCCCCACCACACAAAGAGATCAGTTGTTCTGCTTTTTCTCTCTTAGGTTGGGGAGTAAGCATCAGGCTGCGTCACTGATTCAGCTATTCCATAAGAAGCCATAATAATATGTGATAGGGAAAGAAATCACCGCCAACCTGCAGAACGTACTGTATAGTGGGGTAGATTCAACATCCATCATACTCCTAGCTTCATCTTGTTGTCTCCTTTGCCCTTGTGGCTGGTCAGCCAGAATTCATGTGTGTGTGTGGTAGGGGGAAGAGGTCAGTTAGATTAGGTTGGAGAAAGAGCACTTTATCTTTGTAACGATCGCCCTTTTTCCTGGGCATTCCCTCTGCTTTCAAAATCAAGGAGGCCCCCAAAATGTGAACAGATCTGTTTGCAGTGTTTTCTCCAAACATGATTTTTTAATTATTATTCTTAATGTGTACAAATTGCCTGCGATTCACTTTGACCAGACACTTGTGACATAATTCATCCTATGAAAGCCGCAGAGGCAGCAAAGTGTCTCTTTTTCCCTGTAGGCCTCATAAAGCAGCTCCATTCACTGAACCAGAAGCCTTTCCTGGTTCTTGGAAATGTTAAAGGAAGCCCACAGGAATGAAACAAGGTAAAAAGCAAACGCAATGTGGGCTTTGCACAAAGTTCTGTCAAAGCAAAGCACCCCAAATCTGCAGAACAGCAACAGGAGGATGAGACCAAAGTAGAGGAACTGATAGAACTCCATCAATGCCTTGCTTGAACCCTAGAGGCCAAGCAACATTTCAATCTGCTTAGGTTGACTTCCTGTCTCTCATGCTTGACCACAGTGCCTTCTCAATTTCCAAATGTAACACTGAGCATGAGAGACAGACAGAGAGACAGTGTGAGAGAGAGAGAGAGAGAGACAGACAGAGAGACAGAGAGACAGAGACAGAGAGGACATTTCTAAGAATCCAGGCATATCTTTGAACATTTCATTAATGTTTAATAGCCTGACTTTGGAAGTGAAAAGCTCTTCAGATGACAGCAGGAAAGGAAGACATAATACAGACCTTCATTTAGAACAATCTCTGCCTCTCTTGGCTTTTCTTTTCTTTCTCTCCCACTGTTCCTATTAAGGGTTGATATGAATAGGAGGAGGGGTAGAAATGAGAAAGAAAGGTCAGAAAGATGGGGGAAAGAAAGGAGCGAGGGAGGCAGGAGGCTAGGAAATGGAAGAAAATCACTCTCTCTTTTTTTTCCCCTGCTGTCATCACCATGCCAAGACTAATATTCTTTGACCACACAGAACCAAACTTTTTTGGTGAAAAATGATAAGCCAGCAGTAACTGATTATGCTTTACTTAGCTCAGATATCCTCCAAGATGCTGGAAGCTTCTGCTCTCATCCAGTTCCTTAGGTTTGGAATGCCAATTAGACTCATATGCAGGACAGAGGGAACAGCCTTGAAGGGCAGGAGGAAGAGTTGCTGCCAAGGTAGCAGTAAAATAAGAGGGGCTTTCTTGGGCCAAGAAATCTCGACTTCCGGTTTGAAGGGCTTCGGCAGCAGGCAGGAATCCGCGATTGTGCACGGTTTCTGCCTGGGTTCACCGCTGGAGCGTCCCAAGCCGGCTGGCTTTGGGGCTAAGTCACCCCGTAGAGGTGGTGAAGAGGGGGGAGATCGCCAGCAGGGTTGAGGAGAACCGCATCTTTCCCGAAGGCGGTAGGAGCGGTGGTCAGAAATGGCCATCTCAAAGAAGCACTCAACCGGAAAAGAAAGTGCAGGAGGAAGATACGAAGTGAAAGTTTGGGCTGACTGGGTTAAAAAGCAACAACTAAGGTACCCTGGAATTTAAATTTTATAAAATATAACATCGTTCCCAAAGAAGAGTCGGAAGCAACGTAAGAAAGTGAAAAGGGAAAGTTTTTGTTTTCTTCTCTCTCCTTCCTTACATTGACAACTAAGAGATCTGAATAAGAAATCAGAAAAATCCACTTTGTCATCAATAGGCAATTAAGCTGAAAATATAATGAAATGTCAAAGGGACAATAAAGATTTCTGGACACTAAAAAATCCTTTTTTTCTATAAGGAGGAAGGGAGAGGAAAAGAATAAGGGCAGGATCTGGAGGAAGGAGACTGCCTGGACTTCAAAAGAATCTAAAGTAAAATCTCAATAAGATTTCTAAAAGATACATTTTAACTGGAACTTTGCAACTAAATAGTAACTCCAGGAAGAGAAAGTGAAAAAAAAGAAGAAAGTGTAAAATGAAACAGCTTGTGGATTGCTTGGTGACTTTCGGATTTAATGACTAAAAACAATTGGGTGGTTGCTTAAAATTTTTTGCAATGGCATCACTTCTGGATGAATTAAAAATGGAACTTAAAAAATATAAAGAAGATACACAAGAAGGGAAGGGCTCTTTTGGCTTCGTTTTTCAATTCTTAGAAATGGAGATCAGTAACTACGAGGAACAACAAGAAAAGACTGTGCAACAAGAAGATTGGGACAAAGAAGAAGCCATCTTTAATGAACAAGTAACTCTATGTGTGGAAGAAATGGGAAAGGGGGTAAAGAAAATGGAGAATTTAAGAAAATTTAAAAAAATTAAAAAACATTTTTTTAAAAAAAACAGCCAAAAAAGGGAAAAATAATTTGAAAAGTGGGTATAATGTTGGAAAGCAACAGAAAGGGGGAATACAGAAGAGGGAAATGGAGGTGGAGAGACAGGGGGGTAAAAAGGGGAGAGAGAAGAAGAGAGGGAAGATGGAAAGGAAGAGAAGTTACAAAGGTTTGGAGCAAAATGTAAAGAAACAGGACCTACTTAGAGATAATGGGTGAAAATTTAACTGCAAAAAGGATTCTGTGAAGGTACATAAGATTGTATTGTTATATTTGTAATAAAAATAATGTTAGAAAATTGGAAACAACATATGATTAAAAAGAGGGATAAAATAGTTAGTGTAATTTAGTGAAATGTTTGTGAATAAAATAAATGAAATAAAATAAATGAGAAAATTGAATCAGGAAGGAACGGGAACATTTTAAACTAGTCAATGTTTTATAAAATATAAGTGAAGGGGCGGGATTTACTATGGAAAGTTTATAATTGTTTCCATAGAAGTATGATATTTATTTGAAAAGTAATGTGCAAAATGTTAAGATTTAAATGAATATTAATATTAATGATAGAATTGAATTGGAATGGATTGTTGCTTTAATTATATTATACATTTATAATTTTATCTTTTTTTAAGAATACAGTGTGTAGTTTTAGAATGTACCAAGCAGAATCCAAATGGAAGTTATGTATTATATTAAGTATTATAATTTTAGGGGAAAGATATAAAGGCATCATACTCCAATCAGTGATTACAGGAGAAATTTTGTTTAATGAGAAAAGATAGTAGACAGTTGAAACAGGACAGAAAAAGAATATAAGTATAATGATTTGAATTGAGATGAAATAAATAAAATAAAATTAAGAAAGTTAAAAAAGGGGAGAAGCTATATAGAAAATGTAGAACAGTAATAAGATATGGAATGGAATATAAAAATGAGCATCAACTTGAATTTGTGTCTGTATGAAGAGATGTAACCCCGGATTATGCTGCTTTCAAAAAAGATGTTTTATGTTTTTATGTTTTATGTTTTGTTTGTTTATGTTTGTTTTTAAAAACCAATAAAATTTACCAAAAAAAAAAAAAGGAAATCTCAGACAAGTCCTTCCCTGATTCATGCAGGAACAAACTGAGAAGAGGGGGAAGCACATTCAGGCCAGCAAGTTCCTATAGCTGCTATAGTAAAAATAGTCCTGATTTATGTGGCATTGCTTTCTTAGTCTGGTAGGTAGTAGTTGGTCTGATAGACAACTACTGTGGGTAGTAGTTGGTCCGATAGACAACTACTGAGTGAATGGAATGAGAAAAGGATGTAAATGATAATCCTATATGTGTTTAAGAAGAATGTTCTGATGATGGCTTTGTATACTAAAGCCACTGATATGCATACTATCAGTGTTTCTTAATATGGTCCTAGAACCCCCTCAAGACCCTCTTGGGTGGGGGGAAGGTGTGTGAAATCAAAATTATTTGCCAGACATTGAAGATAATTGAAAAAAAATAAACAATATCACTCTTCTCATTATTTTACTTGAAAAAAATAGCTTTTAATGAAAAATATTTTATTTATGTTAAAATCTAATGAGTTTAATATTGTTATGTTTACAATAAATAAATATTCTGCAAATGCATCCATTTTGTTGGAAATGACTCTAAATAACAAAAACTTGGATCGGTGAAAACACAGAGATTTTATTTGTTAAGCTGTTTGCTAAGAGCAGTTTGAGTCAAGAACCACACCTTAAGATTTCAATACATTACATTTTATAGTTTTTCTATCCCGACACCCCCATGCCCCTCCTACATCGACCCAGTGATCGAGCACAGCTAATTCGAAACACCTTATGGAGCAACACCTCCCAATGACCACCCATCATATATTTTGCCAACATGGCTTTTTCTTATCTTACTTGGTATTAAGGAATGTCCCTTCAGCAGGACCTCTTTCTAATGGTCTGAGAACAAAGAAATATCTATTCTTAACACCAGGAGTGGGATTCAAATTTTTTAACAACCGGTTCTGTGGGCGTGGCTTAGTTGGTGGGCTTGGCTTGGTGGTCATGTGACTGGGTGGATGTGGCTTGGTGGTCATGTTATTGGCTGGGCATGGCCAACTCAATATCACTCACATCAAGGCACGCATCTCCTCTCCTGGCCTCTCGTGACTGTGGGGATAGTGCAAGAGTCGTGAGTGTGAAAAATGGTCATGTCACTTTTTTCAGTGCCATTGTAACTTTGAATGGTCACTCCACCCTAGCATAGTGCCAACAAAAGAGGGGAAAAAAACTCTGGAGAAGTTCCTGAGATAGGAAGTCTAGTCCTGCCAAGAATGTAATAAGGGTTAACGGAAAGGTAGTTTCTGTCAGCAACACCAGAATGTTTCCTTCCTGCCATCCTTACAGGATTAGGCCAGTAATTTCTTCTAACAACCGGTTCTCCAAACTGCTTGGAATGGTAACAACCGATTTTACTGAATAGGTGCGAACTGGTAGAATCCCACCCCTGCCTAACACCACACTTGTTACATATTAATGTTACATTTAGCACATCTTCTTAGAACAACATAATGATTATATGCATCTCTAACTTATTCACCTATGCAAAGTAAAAGTCTGGTAAACTTAAGCAGATGCTTTGAAAAACAAAATCTAACTTCAACTGATTAAAGAAAGTTAGGGCAATGGTTTATCTCTTCTCCTATTGTCCTCCTAATTGATCACTCTAGTCTTTTGTTATGTCAAATGTGTATGTGAATTGCCTTGACAGTTTGAGATACGTACCAGTTCCTGGAGGAGATAGGGGTGGCATTACTTGATACAGAAGGATGTAATTGATTGCAGGTCCATGTTTAACAATGAGTAAATGCATTAGAAAATATATTTACAGAAGGATTACATTAAGATAGCAAATGTCTATAGAGCAACTATCTGCTTAATGCTCTACTATATTATTCTCTTCACCTACATTTTATTTTTGAATTTTCTTATTTCTAACAATTTTAACTTTTAATATGGTAAATATCTGTAAGTGTAATCCATCAAACAAAAATGCACTGAAAAATAGAAGCTTCAATCCTAAGAAAGGTTCAGCTCTACTCTCAGGCCACTTCTCCCTCCCCCAACCCCCTGAATACCACCCCTGACTGGGCCTCAGGAAAGCCTCCTGGGCGGGGTGGTGAGGGAGGGGAGGAGCCAGTCAGTGGTGCGATTTGCTGGTTCTCTGAACTGCACAGAATTGTAACAACCGGTTCTATAGAACCAGTCCGAACTGGTAGAATCCCACCCCTGTATATATGTATGTTTGTTTGTGTATATGTATATGTGTGTGCATTTTCTTTTGAAAGTGGACATCATAATTTCATTTTTAATGGGTGCTTGTGTATTCACAGACAAAACTGACAACAAAGCTTGTCTTGTCTTGTCTTATCTTGCCCTACCTTGCCTTATCTATGCTAGATATCATAATTATTGAGACTTAGAAGTGGGACAGAAAAACTGTTCTGGTTAGAAAAGGATAAAAGTTGGGGCAACCCTCATTTAATAACAATTCCCCTGTTAAGTGACTATTTGAAGTTTACAGGAGTACTGGAAAAGTAACTTTACAACCAGTCCTTGCACTGAGGACCATTGCAGCATTCCTATAGTCACATGGTCAAGATTTGGGCACTTCACAACAAGTGGGCCTTTATGACCACGACACCACCATTGCGAATCACTGTTTGCACACCACGTCTGGATTCCAAAAAGCAGAGTTAATAGAGAAGCTGGCAGTAAAATATCACTGTGACATGACTGTCATGAAACATGATGTCTTGCTTAATGCCCAAAGTGGAAGGGAGGTTGTAGGTCTGTCGCCATCATGTGTTGTCTCCCTTATCTGTTGTGTTACTTAACAACAGAGTTATTGGTTCCAATTGTGATTGTTAGGCAAGGACTGCCTGTATTCTGCTGGGTTTCCTAAGCAGTTGGCTTTGGATCTGAAGGCTTCAACAATTCACAGCTTTTTCTCCCCTGACACCAAACTGTTTTGTGCAAATCAAGCTCTCCCTTGGGCCTGTTTGTCATTTGTCAGTATTTAGAACTGTAAAAGGATTAAAAACACTTCCTTGATGCCAATTTCTCCCACATGGAAACCTTGGTGTTTTGGTGTAACTTGCTTTAATATAGTCATAGGCTTCCTAATTAGCATTTTTCTACATAAACAGTGAAAAATCAAAGTAAATCAAGATAGTTTTCCTTGGATACCAGAAAATTGTCCAGCAAAAGACTCACCCAAAGGCAGAGAAATGTGGTAATTGACATGCAATAGATTATGCTCATTATTATACTGTATTTATTAACAATACTTATATTATTTATATTTATTTCTTTAATATTGCCTCCAGACAATACCAATGGCAAGCATATAAAGCCTGTTCTGTACAAACCCTCCCACAGTATGTTTTGTTATTTACATAAATATTATTGTACACTGCGCAGAGTCAATGTAGATGTGATAGGAGACCATAAAATTACATAGAGATATAAATAAATAAAGACTACAGTAGGGAAGAAAGGAAGAGTAAGGGATCCATAAGTGTTCTCCTTTAATCAGAGTGATCCCCATGATTAGGATCGGGGTCAGCTCCACCACGGGGATTCTTAGTTGTCTTACTCACTCCATACAGTATGTTATATTTGTTGTCAGGGTTCCGTCCTCAGCAGTTTACTATTACGGCCACGACTGAGCCCAAATTTGATGTTGCTAAGTGAGAAACTTGTGAAGTGAGTTTTTCCCCCATTTTATGACTTTTGTCACCACAGTTGTGAAGTGAATCACTGCAGTTCTTAAATTAGTAACGCTGTGGGTTAAGTGAGTCCGGATTCCCCATTGACTTTGCTTGTCAGAAGGTGGCAAAAGGGACGTTTATGACTCTGGGACACTGCAACCGTCATAAATGTGAATCAGTGGTCAAGCATCTGAATTGTAATCATGTGCTGCAACAGTCATAAGTGTGAAAAAAATTTCAGTGCCGTTGTCACTTCAAACAATCACTAAATGAACGGTTGTAAGTTGAGGACTGCCTGTATTGTCTTTTCGTGACCGCAGAGACAGGTTTCATGATAAAGACCTCTTGTTCCACACAGCCCGGACTACTACTACTGCAAATCTCATCACATTTTGTCCCATAACAAAGTTACAAGTACTTTAAAAAGAAAGTGACTTTGCTCATACAAACTGTATAGCAATGTTCTACAGAATTCTCTTCATCCCCTCACACTGCCATTTTGCAAAATTATTCTCCATTAAAGGGCACTGATCTGAATGAAGGCCATTTCTGGAATTTTGGATCAGATCTTCACAACCAGATTTGATATTGTTTTCTCACCTCTAATATAAAATCCAATGGGAGCACTGGCTATCCTTGACTTATGACCAGTTGTTTAACAACGGTTGAAATTATAAAAGCCTTGGAAAGGGTGCTTTATGGTCCGTAAATCACTTCCAACTTCCATCAAATATCATGCTACATACAGACTGTCCTATGATCCCAATCTGAAGGCTTGGCATCCCGTTTCCACTTATGACTGGTTATCACATGTCCTGCAATGATGTGACTTCCATACTCAGTTTTCTCTTCTGGCTTCCCCAGAAAATGGAGAAGCCAGCGGGGAACATTGCAAGCTGCTGCTGCTTGCCAAGAGGAATTCCTTTTGTCTCCAGGAGGTGAGGGCGGCTGAAAGAGCAGCCAACTCTTCTGGCTGGATGCAGAAATAAAACTTAGATCCTGAAGATTCAAGCTCTGTTCCCACAGTTTCCCTCCCTTCCTCCAGTTAGAAGGGGAGCTGAACTCCTCCAGTGGGGTATAGAAATGAAGCTCACATCCCAAAGACCTGAGCTTCATACCTTTACCCCACTGGAGCAGTTTCCTTCCGTGCAAAGAAGGGAGCTGAATTTTCATTCCGTCTGCTTAACAACCGGGAAGATCGCTTAACAATCACAATCCGGAGTATAGCCATTGAGTGAAGCAGTCGCATGAGAGGGCTTCTTGCTTAACTCAACAACCAAGATTCCAGTCTCACAATTGACTGCTTCCTGTATTGCTTTTCTAGGCACTTCTGCAATTTAATAACATTCCATCATTTCAGGGTGTTGAAGAGTTTTTGTTATTTTTTTTTAGTTCTTGAGCTACTTTCTTCATTTATCTAAGTGCATCTCTTCCCAATTTCCTGTGTCACTTTATTAAATGTATATAGATGGAGGTTCGCATGCAGTATATGTGCAAGCAAGGGCTTGTGTAGCAATGCAGTTCCACTCATCGGCATAGCTGAACCATTCTATCAAGCTAGCTCTCCAAACTGTATTAGATTCTATCAATCCAGCCAGCCATCCCCTCCCCAGAAAACTGTAATCAGACCAATCAGGGATGGGATCCGACCAGTATAACTACCAGTTCCGTTGCTCTGCATCACATGCGCCAGTCCCGCGAGTGCAATTTACAACCTGCTGAGCTGCCCGGACAGCTGAGCAGCGCTGCGTGCGGGTGCACAGCAGTTGGAAAAGCCTTTTTTTCCTGCTTTTTCAACCGCAGCTGTGCCGCGCAAAACAGCTGCGGTTGAAAAAGCAGGAAATGAAGGACAGGTAAGAGCCCGGGTGGGCGGGTGGGCCAAAACAGCAGCAGACACAGAACCAGTTCTGTGCCTGCTGCTCTTCTGAGCTACCGGTTCTGTAGAGCTGGACAGAACCGGTAGAATCCCACCCCTGTGACCAATCAGCTGAACAGAGCAACCCCCTCCTCCAGACTTAGAAATTACGACCTCCATTGATCTTTGGGGCGACCTTATAAGATGGCTGAAGATTGTTGCTCCTCAGGAACAGGCAGCAGCTATCCAAACCAACAAGGTCACAAGATATAGGGACAGGTTTCCCTCAGCACAACATCCCACCTCACTGATTGCAAAGCTACCCCCCTGCAGTGGCTTTCTTTTCTCCTGATGAAGCAACTGCAGTAAATAGGCTTGATTAGTCGCAGCTGCACCTGTCAGGTTTTGAAGTGCACTTTTGTTGTTGTTTTTTTGCTGACACCAATCCAGCTACGGCTCCTCGTTTGCCGTTGAAGGTCTCATCCATCTGAAAGGAGGGTTCAGAAGCTTTGCAAGGGGAAGCCAGGTGGCCACTCCAAAGTTGCTAGCTCACAGCTTACAACAAAGGATACCAATTCTTCATCTTGAGGAGCTAATTGTATGCAATTTCCTTCTGACTGATTGTTCTGGATCACTTGAGCTCCCCGATTAAGGAGGAAACAGAAAGATGCTCGTGGGCAGCCGTTGTCCTTCAGGAAATTGAAGAGTCAAGCTGTGAGTCTTCTTGAGCTGAAAGAAAAACATCTAGCTTCTTGCTGGAGGGAAAGGGAGAGGATGCCCTTTTGGAAAACATAGATTCTGAGAAGGACTCTGTATCAATTTTACTCTGTTTCCCTGACTGGGTTTAGTCAGAGGAGATAGCCTGCATTTGTAGAAATTCTTCCATATAACCAAACTGCAGGCTCAATTGTTTTGTAAATAGTGCAAATCCCTTTCAAAAAACCTTTGGAGATGGTAGTTTAATTGGAGCTAGCTTAAATTTTTAATGTTATCCTTTCATCTTTGAATAAGCTTCAGTAGGATGGAATACAGAATGGTAGAGAGAATGAACAGTTGGGCTATCGTAGTTGAACCATTATTCTTTCAGCTTCAGTCTTCACCAAGGGTATTCACAAAGATGGGCAAAAGATGTTGCAAATTTTGATTATTGTCAACAAAGATATTTGTACCCAGACAACACACTGTTCAACTAAAGATGGAATTAGTATATTAAAAATAAATTAATAATAATAATAATAATAGCCCCTCTTTGAGAGATATAGGCAGGTTAGAGATGTGAAAAATAAATAAATAAAAAGCCAAGTTAGTGGCCAAAGCTGCCATCTTGGTTTTTGGCCCTAATTTCCAACCCATGAGTCTGTTTAGCTGTTTAGTTGGACTACTGTAAAGATTCTATTTCAATGTTTCAAATATGTTCAGGATCTTTCAGGAACTTACAGAAATTCAAATAATGTCCTATTTTTGGATATCCCTAACCATAATAAAAATTAAATATGATAGCCAATGGCAACGAAGCAAGGTCTCCACAGCAAAGAGTGAAGTACAATTCTCATACTTTTTACATTCATTTTTTAAAATAATGATACATCTAAATTTGACACCCTTTCTGGATCCTCAGACAGGTGGCCTTTCTGCCCACCCCCATTGCTCCACATCCATTTTTATTGGTTGCTGTTGAGTTGGTCTATAAATCTGCTCATATAACGTGCTCTCAATTCAAGAGCTTTATTGTGCATAAAACTTCACTTCTAACTCGAGGCCAGAGTAATATGTGTCATGCTTAATGAAATTAAATTTTGGCAACATCAGCTAAATGACCCATAATTCCTCTATAATTCTACCACTTATCCTGGAAGCAAAATCTCCATCCCCCAGTCTAACCTTTCTTTCATTTCTCTATTCCTCCTGTCACTTCAAGGAATATAATTGATTTTAATAAAAGGGATGCAAGAAAGGTGTTGTTGTTTTTTACTTGTTCCATTTTACTGCACGTGAGCATTTTCTACTTCAGCTCAGTATTTAAGATTGCTATTTGCTATTGCTCAGCACTGCAGGAAGATTTGTGTGTACAATTTTGAGCAAATTTTCCAGAAGACAACACCTTCAGGGCCATTGATTCTTTGCCTTTAATGTTAATGTTCATGCACAAACATGCAACCAGGCTCTTCTTGGGAAAATGTGGAGTGAATGTATCTTGCAACTGAGTAAATATGATAAACTATGATAAATTAGTTGAGTGATACTTCTGTGTGTGCTAGTCGTTTGACTTATTTCAGGAAGGAATCTAATGATGATTGCTTGAACCCCCTCAGCAGGTTGCAGCTCCTTTTTCTCTTGTCACTTGTTTACGCACTTTGCCTTAAGATTGATATTTTAATTAATAATACATGATTAACTGGAATTCTAGCCTGGGCATAAGTTACTAGTCAATTTTGCTGGAGGGAAAAATTAATAGAATAATACAGGTCCCGCAACAGAGAGAAAGAGGGAAAAACCTTTCACCAACTTATAAGAGTTTGATTGGTGGACTTCAAACACCCCCGAGGGTAATAATTTTGTTTGTTTCAAAAGCATTCCAGTTATTTGCCATATAATTAATTGTTTTAAGCAGTTTAAATTGTTTGGGGAACACCTCTTTTCCCAAGGAAGTAGATTTTGGTGCAGATTTTTACCTGGAGAAAGTCAGACATTGGCTGGCTTTCTTGAAGACCACAGAGAACTCAATTTTGGTAAATTTCTCATAGTAATAGCACTTAGATTTATATACTCCTTCACAGTGCTTTATAACCCTCTCTAAGTGCTTTACGGAGTCAGCATATTGCCCCAACAAGATGGGTCTTCATTTTTACCCACCTCAGAAGGATGGAAGGCTGAGTCAACCTTGAGCTGGTGAGAATCAAATTGCTGGCAGTCGGCAGAATTAGCCAGCAATACTGCATTCTAACCCTGGCGCTACCCTTGCTCTTGACATAATCAGTCTTACTGAAGCCCATGGCAGATTTTCCCCTTTGTTCATGCACTGATAATTGTCTATTGAAGCAGAATTTTTATTCTTATTGAGGGGTATTGAATATTTTTCCAAAGGAAACACTTAGCCCAAAGAAGATCATTTGGTTTGAAAAAGAATATACTAGGCTTGTGCTGTGTATTGTTACCTACAATGACATTGGAGCAGAGGTGGTATTCTGACCAGTTCTGGAGAACCGGTAGCGGAAATTTTGAGTAGTTTAGAGAAACGGCAAATACCACCTCTGACTTGGGATTTTACAGTATCCTTTCCTTGCCACACCCACCAAGCCATGCCCATAGAACTGGTGGTAAAACAAATTGAATCCCACCACTACATTGGAGCCATTTTATGGATAAAAAGAAATGACACTGAGGTTCATTTCTAAGGGAAATAAGCTTGCCTCACCTGACATTGAATTGATTTCTACAGGTCATGGAAATTCACAGATCATGGAGATGAAAAGGGAAGCTAAAAACCACCAATGGTTATCAGAACCCACTTTCTGATCTAGAGCAATATGGCCCCTAAAAGCTTTGCAAATGCTATGGAACCCTTTTTACCATTAAGAAAAAAACAAATTTCCCCAAAACTCAGGCTCGTATTACATCACAGCCCTAATTTCTTTTGAAATGTGGCCTTCATATCCCGATGTGATCCTCAACTCGGCAGAAATTACATATTTTTTTTCAAGGAGGATAAGTTCATTATGAGTTTTTAAGGGTGCTAAAAAAAAATTGACATTTCAGATTCCAAAGTAGTACCGTTCTCTCTGTTTCCAAGGCTCAGGTTGTACACAAGACAGATAGCAACAATTCCGGAAGAATCTCAAGGGTCATTGAATTACTGTAGATACACATTTAGGGGAATAAGCATAGTTTGACGAGGCTGCGGCTCAGTGGCTAAGACGTTGAGCTTGTCAATCAGAAAGGTCAGCAGTTCAGCAGTTTGACTCCCTAGCACCACATAACAAACTGAGATCCCATTATTTATCCCACTTACTGCCAACCTAGCAGTTCGAAAGCATGTAAAAATGCAAGTAGAAAAATAGGGACCACTTTGGTGGGAAGGTAACAGCATTTTGTGCACCTTCGGCGTTTAGTCATGCTGGCCACATGACCACAGAGACGTCTTTGGACAGAGGCTCTTCAGTTTTGTAATGGAGAAGAGCCCCTTAGAGCTGGAAATGACTAGCGCGTATGTGCAAGGGAACCTTTACCTTTACCTTAATGAGAACTGTGAATTCCATGCTAAAGAGGTTGATTGGAGAAAGAAAAGTAATAGGATATATTATCAATTTTCTGTACAGCAACGTTTTGTTCCTTGTCTCCTATGTACTATGAACTTACAATTGTGCAAGAGAGGAAGAGAAGTGGCACACCATCTGTTAGCTTCAAGGAAGAAGTGCAAAAGCAAACTGCTAGGGAGGATGGGATTTGGTCAGATCTTGGAAAGCCCTTAAGAGGAGGTTTTGAATAGTTTTGCTGTTCCTTAAACTGAAGCAGGACATGTATGTGAATATTTTGAGGATGAAATCCAGAGATGAAGGTTAAATGAAGTGGTACTAAGTGAGGTTCTTGGTAAAGAACAGCACTTCCCTTTATCTGGATTGATTTGCGTGGGGAGATTTGCCCCCCCGCTCTGTCTCTTTAATTGTCCAGCTGTTTCTGGACCTTTGACTTATTCAAGGGCTTATTTTCCCTCCTGCTTCCCCTTCTTTGCTCCCAAAGTTCAGCCAAATTGGCATGGGAATCTTCATTTTATTGGGATTGCATTTGCTGTATTAACAACTCTAACAAAACAAAAAGGAGGATTGGAAAATACTGTGGATAACCAGATAAAGACTGAATGCACCAATTATTATATTAAACAAGAGGAAAACCTTCTACGTACAAATTCCACCCGTGCTTTCTACAACTTTGTAAACAACAAACTAAAAGACTCAAGGTCCATCCCACCCCTGAAAGGACTGCGATGATGACACCATTAAAGCCAACCTCTTTAATACATTCTTTAGCTCAGTATTTGTAAACAGTAATGGATCATACCGAGTATTTCCTAGTCGAACCACAGACAACTACAATGATCTAATACATATCGATTTTACAGAAGACAATGTTGAAAAACAACAATCAGCAATCTAAAACCATCTCTATCTATTGGACCGGACGGAATATATGCCTACTTCTTTAAAAAGCTATCCACTGCCATAGCCAAACCTCTGAGCATAATCTTTGAAAAATCTTTCAGGACCAGGTTCTTGCCAAACTATGGTCACAAGCCATGGTCATCCCCATCTTCAAAAAGGGAGACTGCAGCCTAGTTGAAAATTACAAACCAATCTCTTTATGCTGCGTCACCTGTAAAGTCATGGAATCAATTATTAAGCAATCCATTATCTTCCACTTAGAGACAAACAACCTACTCTCTAATAAACAAGTTGGTTTCAGAAAAAAACTAAAATCTTATGGTATCTCTGGACACCTGCATAATTGGATAGAGGCATTCCTGTCAAACAGACAACAAATGGTCAAAATTGGGAGCGTCCTATCAAATTCTGTACCTGTCAACAGTGGTGTCCCCAAGGCAGTGTTCTAGGACCAACTCTCTTCATACTCTACATAAATGACCTCTGTGATCATATTAAGAGCAACTGCATTCTCTTCACTGATGATGTAAAGCTATTCAACACCACCGACAATACTGCTACCCTTCAAAAAGACCTCAACTATGTATCAGAATGGTCAAACAAATGGCAACTTCAAATCTCAACAAACAAATGCTGTGTCTTACATGTTGGCAAAAAAATCAGAAAATAAAATACAAGCTGAATAGTCAAGACCTTGTTGATGATCTGAACTCTGTCAAGGACCTTGGAATACTCATCTCTAATGACCTAAGTGTTAGAGCCCTGCTACATAGTCAAAAAGGCATTAAGAGTTGTTAACCTATCCTACGTAGCTTTTTCTCTGGTAATATCACACTACTAACTAGAGCATACAAAACATTTGCCAGACCAATACTTGAATACAGCTCATCAGCCTGGAACCCACATTACGTATCTGATATTAACACAGTAGAGAAAGTCCAGAAATACAGTATTTCACAAGAAGAGTTCTCCACTCCTCTATTCATTGCAGAATACCTTATGCCACCAGACTTGAAATTCTACACCTAGAAAACCTAGAACTATGCCGCCTTCGGTCCGATCTAAGTATAGTATATAAAATCATACATTGCAATGTCCTACCTGTCAATGAATACTTCAGCTTCAACCATAACAATACAAGAGCAAACAATAGATACAAATTCAAGGTTAACTGCACCAAACTTGATTGCAAGAAATACAACTTCAGCAACAGAGTGGTCAGTGTACGCTACCTGACTCTGTGGTTTCTTCCCCAAACTCCAAAAACTTTAATCTTAGACTGTCTACTATTGACCTCACCCCTTTCCTAAGAGGTCTGTAGGGGGCGTGCATAAGCGCACCAACATGCCTACTGTCCCTGTCCTATTGCTTCTTTTTATTTTTCTTATATGTATCCATTTCATGTATTCATAGCTATGTTTATACTTATACCTATTATCTTGTAAGCAATTGACAAATAATTAAATAAATAAATAAATAATTTCTAGTTTAGTTCAGTCCCCACACACTCCTATCCAATCCCTATATCAGATCAGACCAAGCACATGTGCCACCCAGAGGTGGTATTCAGCAGGTTCTGATCAGTTTGGGAGAACTGGTAATGGAAATTGTGAGTAGTTCGAAGAACTGGCAAATCCCATCTCTGACTGGCCCCGCCCCCATCTATTCTCTGCCTCCTGAGTCCCAGCTGATTGGCTGGGTCTTCTTTTATTGCATTGCACAGGAGAACAGTGCTGGAAAGCAGGTTAGTAGGGTGAGGAGGGAATGGGATTTTGCAGTGTCCTTCTCCTGCCATGCCCAGCAAGCCACGCCCACTAAGCCTTGCCACACCCACCAAGCCACAGCCACAGCCACAGCCACAGAATCAGTACTAAAAATATTTGAATAGCACCACTGATGCTCCCCATTAAAATTAGTAAAAAATGTAGCTTGAAGTTCATTTATTAAAAAAATTATTAAACAATTAAACAAACCAAAAACAATTAACTAACAAAACAGGAGAAAAAGCAGGCAAAACAGAGGAAACAGAGACATGAACACCAGGTAAGAAATAAGAGAGGGGATTTAACAATAGCAATCTAACACTAGCTATTTATATAAAAGAGGATTTCAAAACAGCAATCTAATGCTATCTATCTATATAAAAGTGCAGAACTTTTTAAAGCTCCTGGAAACAATATTGTGAGCAATTAGCATGGATATTCCCAAAGGGACTTTCCTTATTGTTAAGTTTGGGAAAAGAGAGGCTGAACCAGAGCATGAGTGCAACAATACTTTATTATAACAATAAAGGGCTGACCGTGCTTGCCAAGCCGGGAACTGGCTCGCAGCGATCAGCAACTGGTTGGACCCCGCAGCCTGCTTTTATAGCTGGCTGCTGGGGAGAACCAGCCAATGGGTAAAGGGGAGAACGCCCCCGCAAAGTGAATGGACCTGAGTGAGAACCCCAAGAGTCCTCAGGATATAACACCCCTTCCCCCCAGATGCGAGCACGCATAGTCTTTGAGGTAGGCAGGAGGTTTATGTTGGCGCCCGGAACGGCGCAGCTCTGGAACGCTGACTGTCCGCTCAGAGTCTGTCTGGGAAGGCAGAGCCGGGTAAGTGTCACCAACGTGCCCCTCGGTTCGGGCAGGCCCGGGACTCGTAGGGTTGGTCACTGGGGACGTGCTCCCGTAGACTGGATCGGGCTGGTCCACCGTCTGGGCGCCGCTGTCCGTGCTCGGGCTTTCTGGACTGACTGTTGGTGTGTACTGGTCGCCGGGAAGGATGTGGATGTGGGGTTGCTGCTGAGACCTCCCGTCGCTTTGTGATTCTGGGTCCCTGCTAGTGTGGGTGCTGAGGCGCCTACGCAGCTGGTCCAGGTGCCTTCTCCAGACCCGGCCGTCCTCCAGTCTGACCCGATACGACCTTGGTCCGGTGATGGCCACGATCTCGCCCGGGATCCACAGGGGGTCTCCAGCGAAGTTCCTCGTGAATACTGGCTCCTGTAAGATAAAATGTCTAACCCCCGATGTGGAAGCGAGGGGAGAGTCAGGGCAGTATTGTGGGTGAAGTCTGTCCAATACAGTCCTCAGACGCCTGCCCATCAGGAGCTCAGCTGGGGACTTGTTGGTGACTGAACATGGAGTTGAATGCTGGCTCATCAGGAAACGCGAGAGTTTGTGGTGCCAGTCATCCTTACTGAACCTAGCCAGGGCTTCTTTAGTGGTCCTGACGGCCCTCTCAGCCAATCCGTTACTGGCAGGATGAAATGGGGCTGTGAAAATGTGGCGGATACCCAGGTTGGCAGCGAAACGGCTGAACTCGGTTGATGCGAACTGTGGGCCATTGTCAGAGACAATGGAGTCGGGTAGCCCGTGTGTAACAAACAGGCGTGTTAATACGTTGGTGATTGCTTGTGTCGTGGATAGCTGTGCAACGTCAATCCATTTAGAATAGGCGTCCACGACCACTAGGAACATTTTCCCATGCACGGGGCCGGCCAGGTCGATGTGAATTCTGGACCACGGAGCGCTGGCGCTCTCCCATTTAGTAGGGGTGGCAATAGGAGGAGCAGGACGGGATTCCTGGCAAATGTTGCAGGAACTTACCCATCTGACAACATCCTCGTCGAGGCCTGGCCACCATACGTAGCTGCGTGCTAATGCCTTCATTCTCACGATGCCAGGGTGTCCCTCGTGCAACGCCTCCAGGACTTGGGTGCGTAGTAAGGTCGGGATGACCACTCGAGTGCCCCACAGTAGACAGCCCTGCAAACTGGACAGTTCCTGCATGCGGGTCTTGAAAGGTGAGAATTTGTTTTCAACATTGCCACCCGGCCACCCCCTCCTCACCCAGTCGAGCACCTGGGCGAGCGTTTTGTCTGCCTTGGTTTTAGCAGCAATGTCAAGGGCAGTGATGGGGAGGTCCAATTGGGTTACCTCGAAAATAGCGTGGACAGGAGCAGGGTCTTCAGCCGGAGCCGGCAAGGGACAGCGGCTGAGAGCGTCAGCGTGGGACAATGTTTTACCTGGCCGGTGTAAGAGTCTGTAGGAGTAGGCTGCTAGGAAGAGGGTCCATCTCGTCATCCTAGGGGAAAGGACTTGAGGGGTCTGTTTGTCTCTGGCTAGTAGACCCAGGAGGGGCTTGTGGTCTGTGACCAGCTCAAAAAAATGGCCAAAGAGAAATTCGTGAAATTTTTTCACTGCTGCAACAGCTGCTAGAGCTTCCTTATCGATCTGGCTGTAATTACGCTCTGTTGCGGAGAGCGTCCTGGAGAAAAAGGCAATGGGAGCTTCGGCGCCATTGGGAAGCCTGTGGCTTAATACTGCCCCAATTCCAAAGGGGGATGCGTCTGCTGCCAGCACTAAAGGAAGGTTGGGGTCGAATTGAATAAGTACCGCCTCTGACGTGAGTAGTGATTTCACGGCGTGAAAAGCATGGTCTTCTTTGTGCCCCCAGTGCCAAGGTGACTTTTTATCCAGTAATCTGTGTAGGGGTTCAGCTACTGATGCTTTATGGGGCAAGAAAGACGCGTAAAAGTTTAATAGCCCCAAGAAGGCCTGTAGTTCAGTTTTGGAGGTTGGAGTGGGTGCCTCGTGAATTGCCTTAACCTTGGACTCCAGGGGGTGAATGCCTGAGGCATCAATTTTATAACCCAGAAAGTCCACCTGTCTAGTGGCAATGGCGCATTTTTCTTTTTTCAATTTGAGGCCATGCTGTCTGAACCTCTCTAACACTGCTCGAACTCTCTGGAAGAGTTGGGGTCTGTCCCTGGCCGAGACTAAGATGTCGTCGAAGTAGGGTACTACTCCAGGGAGGCCCTGTAAAATCCGCTCCATGAGGGATTGAAAGATACCTGGGGCAACACTTACGCCAAATTGGAGACGCTTGCATCGGAAAGCACCCCTGTGAGTGACGATGGTCTGGAGTTCCGCTGTTTGGTTGTCAACAGGGAACTGTTGATACGCTTGAGACATGTCCAATTTGGCAAAAATGCTGCCAGGTTCAAAAGTGTGTAATAAATGCTGAATGACGGGCACTGGGTAAGCGCTAACTTGTAGAAACTTATTGATTGTGGTCTTGTAGTCCGAGCAAATTCTCAGGCTACCGTCTTTTTTGAGGGGTGTGACAATGGGCGTCTCCCATTTGGCGAAATCTGTTGGCTCAATGACCCCTTGTTTTAATAGTTTATCCAATTCAGCATCTAGTTTTGGCCGAATAGCGAATGGGACCCTACGTGGTTTTAGCCTGATTGGGACTGCCTGGGGGTCGACTGAGAACGATATTGGGGTACCGTTATAACACCCCAGCTCATCGCTGAATACATCTGAGTAATCAGCGAATAAGGAGTCAGTGTCTGAGGTTGAGACAGCATGGACTCCTGTTAGCCCTAGGCCGAGATGGGGAAACCAATCGAGCCCCAATAAGGTAGGGAGATTGCCGTTAACTACCACTAGAGGTAGGTGACCTTTAAAAGCTCTAAAACTGACAAGGAACTTGCCTCTGCCGATTACAGGAATGGTCCTCCCCTGGTAGTCCTTCAGGCTAAACTGGCACTTCTGGAGCCGGCTAGTTGATAGGCTGGGCTGGAGCCTCTTGAGGGTGTTCCATGAGATAATTGAGAGCGCTGACCCTGTGTCAACCTCCATGCGGCACGGTTTACCTTCTAAGTAAACGGAGAGAGAGATTTTACTGACAGTGTGGCAAGTGTGCTTGGCACGGTGATGTGTGCGACAGTTCAATACTTGCCTGTGCGGCCCCGAGTGTGAGACGGGGGGGTGCCTTTGTGTTGAGCTTTGAGGGGCTTGGCAGACTCTCGCGATGTGCCCCCTTTTATGGCAGTTATTGCAGGTGACTCCTTTAAACTTGCAGGTGGCCCTCAGATGAGATCCACCACAGGCTAGGCACAGGGTGATGTGCTTGGGTGGACCGATGTTTTCTTGTTTGGCTCCTACCTGCGGCCGTCTGTCGTTGGAGAGGCGGTGGACGTCATTTTCATCACTCAGGGATTCCTCTGCTACCACCTCCTCGGAGTGGACTGGAATTGATGTCGGCTTGGCAGTCGGGCCATGGATTTCGGTGGCTGAGTGCACTGCCAGTTCTGCTGCTAAGGCCTCCTCGACTGCTTGTGCGAGATTGAGGTCTTTTTTCGCGAGGAGGCGCCTTTGAAGGTGTAGGTCCTTGACCCCGCAGACTAGTTGATCGAGGAGCATGTCCTCCAGGTAGGTTCCAAACCCACAATGCAATGCTGCTGTTCTGAGAGCGGCCATATACTGATTAATGGTTTCCTTGTCCGCTTGCTTCCTCATACGGAAGGTGAATCTCCTGGCAATCTGTGAGGGCCTGGGAGAATAGTGGTTAGTGAGGATTTCAAGTAGCTCTGACCAAGGAACGTTTTTCAACTCACGTGGAGCCACGAGGGCTGTGGCAGTATCGAAGACGATGGCTCCACAGTAGATCAGGAAATACGATTTTTTCCGATGCTCTCCAGCATCAGCAAGCCCAATTGCATCGATATAATGGTTAAAACGGTTCTTGTATGATTCCCACTTCTCCTCATCCGGTTTGAACGCTGGGAAGACTGGATTGGAGTTCATGGTGATGGGGCCGGTAGAACAACCTGTGGAAAAAATCTCTCTGGGGCAGCAGAAAAATGTTCTAGTGCCTGTGGCAGGCAAGTGATTTCAGCTCTGGAGAGGCTTTTCGCAATCCTCTCTCTCTCTCTGGGTTAGCCACGTTTGGCCGTCAGCCGTTGGCGGCATTTAAATTCGCGCCTGTGTGGGCGTCAGTGACTTGACTACAGCACCGTGCTGTGCCTTTTAGGTTTGAAATTCAAATGACAGCCGTTTGAATTTCGCGCCTAAACAATGAGCGGCTGCGGCTCGCAGCGCTTCACTTTCCCTGTAGCTGGGCTAACAAGCGGCTACAGACGCTTCTAACTTTTCGTTCTGACCGCTCTCTCTGGCTGCGGATCAGTGTTCGCTTCTATTGCTTGCTGGCCGCTTTCTCTGTCAGCAGACCAGCGTTTGCTCTTTTTGTTTGCTCTTTTTGCTTGCTGACCGCTCTCTCTGGCTGCGGATCAGCGTTGCTCTTATCGCCGGCCGATCGCTCTCTCTGGCTGCGGATCGGCGGCTAGTGACTCAGCGGTTGCATAGTGCTTCTGGTAGCCATCCCATCCTCGTCGCCAGTGTTAAGTTTGGGAAAAGAGAGGCTGAACCAGAGCATGAGTGCAACAATACTTTATTATAACAATAAAGGGCTGACCGTGCTTGCCAAGCCGGGAACTGGCTCGCAGCGATCAGCAACTGGTTGGACCCCGCAGCCTGCTTTTATAGCTGGCTGCTGGGGAGAACCAGCCAATGGGTAAAGGGGAGAATGCCCCCGCAAAGTGAATGGACCTGAGTGAGAACTCCAAGAGTCCTCAGGACATAACACTTATTTCCCACCTTTACATTTTAATGTACAGAACAGCAGCAAGAGGACAAGAGATGGAAGGTAGGAATCAGATTTTCGCTTCTCTGTTCTGCACCATGAAGAAAACCCTCTGGTGGCTGGGGATGAGAGAGAGAGAGAGAGAGAGAGAGAGAGAGAGATTAAAATAAGAAGACTGTGCACATTATGTGCAGCTATAGATATTCTCCATGGGAAGAAGCAATCCCTGTTCTGTACCATATTGATGAAATTGGGACTGAGATTTTTCAAAAATTGTTTTTCTAAATAAAGCCAAGAGCAGGCCTCTTCCAACTACTGAAGTAAATGTTTCAAATAGAACATTTGGCAGATAAACCTTCTAAAGAGGGCATGTAAAAATCCAGCGATGTAATTTTATTCCCCTGCAAATACTGTAAATAGGCAAGCTACAGTAGTCTTGGCCAAAAAAAAAAAACCAGAGTAGGACATCATTTGGATCTTTAACATCTCTCTCTCTCTCTCTCTCTCTCTCTCTCACACACACACACACACACACACACAGGCTCATTGAGAAGCATCAAGACTATGAGCCATAAGGAAAATAAGAAATCAAAAGGACTTGCTTCCTCTTTAAGATCCACAGTTGCTAAAAGATTTTTTTTAATCGTCTAGTATGTTTAAACTGAGATCCTGCAAGGTGGCATCCTATAAATGGAACACTGTTTTTTGTCTATTACACGACATTTGTGTCACCCAACTTAGTTTCCTTCATGCAGTCATAACTGGTGAGAAGAATAGAGATCTTCTTCCCATTGTAGGCATGTTGTGATTTGTGTCTGTACATGTGCATGTATACCTCTCTCCATATATATTCCCCATATGTTGGGAGGATTAAAGTCTGCACAAAGACACAATGAGGGCATATGCTATTACCTTTCTGCCCCTTCATTACCCCTAATCTTCCTGTATTGACAGGAAATGTCTGTAGGGAGAGTGTAACTAGATTTCATGGAGCGATTGCAACTCTCCACCCAAGCGCAAATCTTAATTTTGCTGAACTCATGCTACTGGAGCGGATTGTACATAAGTATGTTTCACTTAAATATGGTTACATCTCCCCTACAGGCAGCCCATTATACCCCAATCATTCATTTTTAAAATCACATTTCTCTGTGATTTTTTCAGAGTGCAACTATGATATAACCCAAAGTTAGGACAAATGTTTACATTTTTGTTTCCCAGTGGAACAGAACAGGATATTAAATTGTCACAAGCTCATTAAAATAGCCAGAGACTAAACCTGGTTTTGTTTTGTTTTCAAAAAGATGCCATCAAAACTCAGGAGAAAATTATCTGGCAAATTTCCTGCCAAATTTCAGCAGGGTGATTTTGCTTTGATTTTATCAATTTGTGCATGCTAAGCAAAAGATACCAAAGCATCAGGTGCCCCAGGAGGCAAAAAAACCTAGCACTTTACACCAAATACATCATTTTGGGGGGAGAGGATTGCGGGGTGGGTGGGTGTTGACTGTGTGTATATAGGAATAGCACTTACACTTAGTGTCCCATAGTGCTTTTCAGCATTCCCTGAGCTCAGAGGTGGTATTCAGCAGGTTCTGACAAGTTCTGGAGAACCGGTAGCAGAAATTTTGAGTAATTCGGAGAACCGTCCAATACCACCTCTGACTGGCCATGCCCCCATCTATTCTCTGCCTTCTGAGTCCCAGCTGATCGGCTGAGTCTTCTTTTGTTGCCCTGTACAGGAGAACGGAGCTGAAAAGCAGGTTAGTGGGGTGGGGAGGGAATGGGATTGTGCAGTAACCGTCCCCTGCCACACCCACCAAGCCACACCATGCCCACCAAGCCATGCCCACAGAACTGGTAGAAAAAGATATTGAATCCCACCACTGCCTGAGTGGTTTACAAATGTCAACCTATTGCCCCCAACAATCTGGGTCCTCATTTTACTGACCTCAGAAGGATGGAAGGTTGGGTCAACCTTGAGCTCCATCAGGATCGAACTCCAAACTGTGGACAGAGTTAGCCTGTAATACTGCATTTGAATCATTATGCCAAGGCTATTATATATATCAGGTGTGGGTAGTTTGTTGTCTGCCAGGCCTCCTTCAAGTACAGATTAGTGGAAGCTGAACTTGAATGTTTTCATTTCCACTATCCCTTTCCCCAAAAATATAAGTCCAATTAGTAGATTTAGCAACCTGTTTGATTTTAATTGCTTGCTCCAGGACTCAGGGGTTGTTTAGAAAATCTAAAAGACTATAATTTGAGTTGGTTTCTTCTTTACATAGGACTTGACATTAAGAGACTTCTTGACAGCCTTGATTAAGTTGTCACCAAAATTTGAACTAAAATTAGATGTTGAAAAATTAAAGGGTACCACACTGATTCTATTTATGCTTATGTAACTGGGCGCTACCAATACTATTTTAGAGCTTTTTTTTTTTTCATCCTATGAATAGCTAGCTACATTATGACTTCTTTCATTTATTCTAATTTTATTGCAATTGTCTTATCCTGTTCAACCAACTCCTATTTCTCAGCCACTTGGTCCTAGGTGTCTTTAGAAAATAGTACGCACTGCAAAGATCAGTTGTCAGGCTTTTCTTGGCCAACACTGGAGAAAGAAGCTTCACAGGCAGTAACTCAAAGGCAACTCTCTTGGAGAAGTTATGCGTATTGCCAAAATTAAAAAAGACCATTAAAGAAAAATGCCAATTATAAAACACAAGCCCTATTTAGAGTGGAAACAAGATTCAATTTTTTAACTTCTTTATTCTCCCCTTTTCAGCAGGAAGAATGGTTTGCATCTGTACAGACTCTGTTTGCTTCTGATTTTCCAGATCTTCTGTATACTACAGGAATTCTGATGATGTGGGTAGCATTAAAGTAATGTCTATAAAGAAAATAATAAAATCTCACACCAGTGTTAGGGGAATAAGGATTTAATACATACTGTGTTGAACCTTGGCATATCATATATCTATGCTGGAGAACCAAATAAGATTAAATTAAGATCAAATTATCCAATAGCCTATAGACATATTTACTGTTCAGTTTAATAGTTAGGATAGACAGTGGGGTTGCTCAGCAATTAAGATGCTGAGCTTGTCGGCTAAAAAAACCAACAGCCTGAGTTCAAGAACCAAACATCATGCGATGGGATGAGCACCCATCTTTACCTAGCTCCTGCCCACCCTAGCAGTTTGAAAGCATGCAAATGGGGGTGGGATTCAGCTGGTTCGGGCCAGTTGGGGTGAATCAGATGTTAAATTTTACATCTGGTTCGCCGAACCAGTAGTTGAACCGACCAGCTGGTCCTGCTCACCCCACCCCGCTCCTCCCAGGAGTCTCCCGGCAGCTCATTTTTGATGCAGGTCAGTGCAGGGTCCATGCGGAGACTCTGGGAGGGTGAAAAATGACCTTCCCGGAAGTTTCAGTGGTCCAGAAACAGGCCTGTTTCTGGCTTCCGGAGCCCAGAGGAGCCCGTTTTCACCTTCCCAGAGGTCCGATAGAAGCCTCCGGACTCTGGGAAAGGCGAAAAACGGCTCTCCTGGAAATTTCAGTAAGCCACGCCCACTATGGCTATGCTCACTCAACAACTGAGCAGAGAACTGGTTGTTGGGTTTTTTGAATCCCACCCTTGCATGCAAATGTGAGTAGATAAATAGATAGCACTTTGGTGAGGAAGAAACAGCGCTTCATGCTGGCCACAAGACTGTGGAAATGGCTCAGACATAGAGTCATGGCTTTGAAACAGAGATGAGTGCCATACCCTATAGTCACCAATAAGTAGCAGATTAAAATCTGCAGGGACTCTTTTGTTTTTCTAATAGTTAGGGTATTTATTGTTAATGACTTCTACAAAGAGCCAATTGGCAGAGACGACTCAAATCTGCCATTAAATCCAATTCCAGTTAAGTCATACCCAGAAGGAGAATCATGCTGCATATAGCACAATAGCAACTACCTCCATTGATGAATAGAGAGGAGCACTTATCCATCCTTGGTCTTCCACATGAAACATGCATTCCCTATATTTCCTTAAGGCACCAATCCTACAATATATTTGCTTCCCTAGGTATATGCTCTCACTCAACCCTTGGCTTAAGTGTATACAATCACTTGGCAAACGAATGAAATTCTTAGAACTCACATTCAGTCCCTTGGTTCCGTGTTGCCATTGCCTCCTCATTGCTTTCATATAGAACATGAATGTCATCCTGATCACATTGTATTCCCAGAGCAGGGAAAATGCTCTATGATAAACTGCATTTCTCCTTCTACCCACTGACCCCCTAGGAAGGAGAGAATTGGGGTCTAGTATATATTGCTTTCAAATTGACCCCTACTAGACCTGGGAAATTGTGTGTATGGCGGGAGGAGGGAGGGAGAGAGAGAGTGTGTGTGTACTAACAGTATTTAATTATCATTTTATATTCCTTATAGTATCTTATATTATCAAGACAAACCATTTATAAATCTATATTTAATTATAAACCCAAAGAGAAACAGACCAAAACTGAACACGCATCCGTATACACAACAGCAGTTGACAGCAATGGAGACATGTCATTCTAATATATATTTCAGTGAGCTGAAATAGGAGAAAAGGGGGGATCACAAGCTTGTTTTGTTGCAGAGGTAATTTCCCATAGATCACCCTCACTCAACCAAGAAATCAGTTTCCATGCCCTAATTTTAACAGTCCCATTTCATGTGAGTTGCTTGAAATATATTGTTATCCTTTTAGATTTATGTTAGTGAGTAAACACCGTTCTAGTCAGACTGATGATGGGTCCCTGATCTCTAAGAGTATGCATTTATTTATAACCAATCAAAAGGGTTACAACCCTCCTTCCTATAAGCTATTGGCATATCTAATGTTGAATTATTGTTTGAAGGCTGCAAGTTTAATGGGCCAATTGAACACTTATTAAAAAAAAGGCGCTAATTGGCTTAGCAGAAACCAGGAACAAGGCTGGCTTTTTGTGCTAAGCTCATTCATTCTTATCAATTTGGTAGTGCTGACAGCAAAAGATGATTTGAGGCAGAAAACACTATTAATCATAGCAGTTGCTGCTTTCACAAACAGGAAAGACCCACCAGAAATAACTATCTCAGGAGTGGGGAGGGGAACCCTGAAAAATGTTGTGATTTCTTTATTTGTATATGATGGAGGTTGATAACTATGCCCAACCAAATGTCAACATGGGATTTTTTTTTTATTTTATGTTATCTGGAATATTCCTCCCCCTGCTTTTGGAAATATTCTCATTTTGTTTGCTGCTGAAATTGCTTTGTTGACAAACACATAGGGAAAAGAGCAAGTGGAGTCAGGCAAAGATTGTAGGAGAAATTTTTCTCACAATGTCCATAAAAGTTCATTTAAACTACAAAAAAAGCACACAATTCCATTGAAGCATAGATTATTATAATACCCGAGTCAGCAAAGGTGAAACCTTAAGTGGGCAGGGATACAATCTCTCTATGTAGAGCTATGCAGATTAGTTATACAGCTGATTGGATAAAACAAGGTAATTGATTAGATTTGACTGGATATAGCATCCTCTTATAAATCAGTGAGGTCAGGTATGGAGTAGGTACTATGAAGTAATGGTTGTACTACAAAAGCAACAATATACTGAAAAAATAAACAGAGTATTGTGGGAACTCTGTTGCTTTTCAGAGAGGTACAATTGTGGGATCCATCAGTTGGAAGTTATAACCCACCCTGCAAGGGTGGGATCCAACAGGGTTAACTACCAGTTCGGTCATTTACGAGGTTCAGTGATTTACGATGTAAATTCCCTGCCGGCGCGCGCCTGTAAATCATCATCAGCCTGGTGCCTGGACAGCTGAGCAGCGCTGCATGCCAAGAAGCAGCCTTTGAAAAAGCCCTTTTTTCCTGCTTTTTAAACTGCAGCTGTGCCTCGCATGGCAGCTGAAGTTGAAAAAAATCAGGAAATAAAGGTCAGGTAAGATCCCAGGTGGGCAGGTGGGCAAAATCATCAGCAGACATAGAACCGGTTCTATGTCTGCTGCTCTTCAGAGCTACTGGTTCTACAGAGGTGGACAGAACCAGTAAAAATCCACCCCTGCCACACACCCCTCCTAGAAAAATAAAATACTTTAGGATATATTAAAAAGGCAGAATATTTCCACTAAAAGAGAAGTAGAAAACAGAGGCAGAAACTCACCCCCACCTTTGTTAATGGGCAGGCCATTAAGGCCTGGGCCAGAGTATTCTACATAACAAAGCCCTCTACCCATCTCACCACATGGCCTGGGAAGATTACATCAGCCAGCCCTCAGGTGAAGCCATGTAATCCAGACAAACCCTACAAAGTTAGCTAAGACCCCGCCCCCCAGAGTCTGACAGCCAATGGGATACATTTCTTACACAGGAACAGGAAACACTAAGGTGGGACCCAACAGAGGGTATAAAACAATTGCACTCTCAGCATCTTGCCTCTTCTTTTCCTTCAGCCAACATCTTGAAGCATGTGATCATCCTTTTCACTTTGGAGCTCCAAGCCATTTGGTTCTGTCCAACATTAAACCATCTTTCCAAGCAGTCACCATGTTTCCAGTGTCTTTTTCCCCACTTGGAGCTGAACCCAGAAGGAAATTTATCTAACACATCTTAAACTAGCTTTGATTCCACAGAACCTATGCTCACCTCCTAATATCTTCTCCCAACTTTATCAACTTTCTTTAATCAATGTCCCAACCAATGCCATATTTTCTTATAACACAATGTCCCTCCCAACCTGGTTGCACCAGATTATCAAATCTTTTGAGTCCCAAAGATTTTTTTTTTCCAAAAAAGGCAACTGGACTTTGTTTTTCCTTGAAGACATTTCACTTCTCATCCAAGAAGCCAGAACTAAAGAAGCTTCTTGGATGAGAAGCGAAACATCTTAAAGGAAAAACAGTTGCCTTTTGAAAAAGCACCTTTGAGACAACCATGGTCTAAATAACTGAGGATCTCCATAGCCAAATCTTTTGAGATTTTACCAATTTCACACCAGCAATTTCAGACTGCAGGGATTTCAGGCGATCTCAAAGAACTTAAATGCTTGGGCATCTTGCCCAATTTCAGCTATTTTATTTTATCATTCATTTTTATTTAATTTTGTAGGTGAAGAGAAAGTGTTCTAAAGGTGCAACACATATGCTATGTGGATCTGAGGTGATACTCAGCAGGTTCTGACCGGTTCTGGAGAACCGGTAGTGGAAATTTTGAGTAGTTTGGAGAACCAACAAGTACCACCTCTGACTGGCCCCGCCCCCATCTATTCTCTGCCTCCCGAGTCCCAGCTGATGGGCTGGGTCTTCTTTTGTTGCCCTGCACAGGAGAACCTAGCTGGAAAGCAGATTAGTGGGGTGGGGAGAGAATGGAGATTTTGCAATATTCTTCCCCTGCCAGGCTTACCAAACTACGCCACACCCACCAAGCCATGCCCACAGAACCAGTAGTAAAAAAAAATTGAATCCCACCTGTTATGTCTTGGGGACCGGTTAGGGTTTCCAACCAGGTCCGTTCTTTAAGCGGGAGCACAAGCCGCTCCCATTGGCTGGCTCCGTTTGACAGTCGGCTATAAAAGCCGGCTGTCGGGCTGAGCCAGTTGTCGTTCGCTAGCCAGGTCTGCCTGTTAGTAAGCAGACGCGACGACCCTTTATTCCCTGAATAAAGCCTGTTCCACTTATGCTCTGGTCTAGCCTCTCATTTCCTCGATCCACAACACCACCACTGATGTGGATGTCCCTTGAAAAAATGAAAGTGAAGTAGCGCAGTCTTCAAAAACAGATGGCAATTCAGACATTCTTTTTTTTTTTTAAACAAAGGTCCAATCCTGCATTTTACCCAGCTGATCATCCTCCTTTTCTCATTCATTCAGAGAGGTGAAAAGCAGGAATGTCAAATCAATACTTGTAGTAATAAAGAGGATAAGGACCAGTAAACTCAAATGTAATTTAGAGAGAGGAGAGATATTGTTATGGCTGCTGGCTGCCAACCAACGGGTTGTAAGATATTATACTCCCTCTAAGACAGGGGTGTCAAACTCACATTGTCATGGCAATGTCACGTGACATATCAGGACTTTCCCCCCCCCCTTTGCTAAACTGGGGTGGGCGTGGCAAGCACGTGATGCAACTAACTCACAGGCCGGGAGTTTGACAGCCCTGTTCTAAGAAATCGAGTTTATAATTTTTACTGATCCATCCTCGTCATTAGAAGCAGACTATTTCGGTGACTAAGAATGAACAAGCATTTCAGCTTTCACCTTAATTCTGCATTTCAGAAATCATTAAGGACTCTCACAAACCTGCTCAAAATTAATCTTCTAAAGTCCTACTATAGACCCAAATTAATCTTTTAACTTTTCAGAGTACCCTGGCTGCATTGCTGAGATATCTGAAAAGCAACCAGGGAATTCCAACCCTTTCCTATGTGCCCAAAGTGTAAGGAAAGCTGGGGAAGCGAGGGTGGGGAGGATGTCATTCTGACTCATATAGATACAGATTAACAGAGTTGGAAGGGACCTTGAAAGTCATCTAGTCCAACCCCCTGCCCAAACAGGAGACCTTATACCAGGTGGAAGTCCAGTTTCTTCTTAAAAGCTTCCAGTGATGAAGATCTCACGACTTCCGAGGGCAAGCTGTTCCATTGGTTGATTGTTCTGACTGTCAAGAAAATTTCTCCTTAGTTCCAGGTTGAATCTCTCCTTGCTCAGTTTCCATCCATTACTCCTTGTCTGGCCTTCAGGTGCTTTGGAGAATAGTCTGATCCCCTCCTCTCTGTGGCAGCCCCTCAAATATTGGAATATTTGTTATTACTTGTACTGTGTTCCAAAATAAAGAACAATCATTACCCCCAAATCTCTTTTCTACTATTTGGGTATAAAGGAGCGATTGAAAATCTGGCACTGTCTTTCAGTTCAGTTCATGATTATCAAAACAAATCCATTCATTACCATCTGTTTCTTTACACGGGCCATAGTAAGAAAAACACAGAGTGGAATGCATTGATAAACACATTGTCCATAAGTTGTGCAAACAGTCTTTAATTCCCTGATAAAATGGGTCTGCCTGATAATCTTTCAGTTCTGAACATGATTCTTAGTCTAAACTTATAATCATGGCATCTATTGTGCTTAGCAAAAGCTCCTAATTTTTTGTATCAGAAGATACCATTTCACTGTGTGGATCCTCAGAAGCATTTTTAAGGTGGCTTATGTTTATCCTCAGTGTCAATGGAAAATTCTAGATGAGCACTATTTCCTACATAGGGAGAGAGAAGGGTGTACAAAACTTTGCAACCAGCCAGATTCCCATCCTGCCCTCCCTCCTTGGTGTCATGCCCCTGTCGAGTCTGAATCCGAGGAGGAAGATGAATAGGTGACAGGGAGTGGGAGTATGGCTCTGTTGGCTGTGGAGGAAACTGGGGAAGGGCAAACTCTGGCTGGGCAGAGCAGGGAAGAGGTAGAACATGGGAGAGGGAGTTCAGAGGAAGACCCAGATCCACCCCCTCTTCATCCTAGGGCACGCAGGAACAGAGAAGAGAGCAACGTGGGTTGTGTGGCTTACGAGGGAGGAAAGGGCCCTGATTCCCTTCATTAGGCACACCTGGGAAGAGAGTTTAAAAGAGATGCAAGCTGAGAGTGGTGGTTGCTGGGAACAAACGTGAGCTTATCTTGTGTTGACTGTGATTATATGCGTTCCTGGAATCCTCCCAACCAGGTTGATTTACTGTCATTCCTTCACGTCTGGAATTCCTTCTCTTGCCCTGCCAGATTACTTACCTCATCTTGCCTTGATTGGACTTGTAGTTGAAGTTTTTGTTGACCACATTTTGGACTTGAATCCCTGCAGCCAAAGGCTGTTCCTGGGAGAGTTTTTCTCCAGACCAGAAGGTAACCAGGACACTGTGGGCAGAGTTAGAGTTACTAAAGGGACTCCTACTGATTCTCTGACTGTATTGCCTTTGTGCCATGCCCCAGGTCATCACACTTGGTTTCTTCTAGGTTGGTTTCCTCTGTGATTTCAAAATTATCCTGCAAAATGAGTGGGGGGGGGGGGGGGGAACCAAGAGCCAAGCCGGGGGGGGGGGGGGGGAATCTGCCCTGAAGCACTGGTATGCACACTGCTGATCTAAACATGGCTGAGGAACATCTCTGCTTTCCAAAGGAAACAGTGATTTCTTGATGCAGGTATAGAGTTCATCAAGGAGCAGCATACATGGAGGGGGCTTCATTTCGGCAGTCTCTTGGGTTCCTTGTGTATTTTCATGGCTGCTACGGGCTACTGGCTTCTTTATCAGAGAGCTAAAACTGAATGTGGCAACTGATGTTCCGTCCTTATATGCTGCCTGTGTTCAATGAAACAGAATGCCCACCACCAATTGCTAGCCATCGTGTGAGTGACTGTGGCTTGGGGGAGGCTTATAAATTTCTATTGCCTCTCTTAGCATTCTAGGGAAATCTCTGTTTGTAATTAATTAATAATTAATAGGCAGTTGCTAATTAAAAAAAATATCTGGAATGAGAAGCAATAGAAGTTTATAAACTCCCAGTAATATAAATCTTCTGTCCTCTACATGGAGGTTAGGAAGTGATCTGCTTTGGAGATGTAAGCAGAAGAGCAAGCAAAATGCCATCGTGGATTCCTCACGGCCTCCTTCCAAGATCATTTTGATGATATTTTCTGTTGATGTAACCTGATCTAATCCCCTTACAGATATTTCATCTAGTTAAGGGCTGTCCAACTCAAGACCCGCGGGCCATATCTGGCCCACACAGTGCTTTGATCTGGCCCGCAATACTTCTGTCAGTGAAAACGGAGTTCCCAAGCTCTGTTTTCATTGGCAGAGGGTTGCAGGAGGCCATCGCAGCCGAAAACGGAGCTTGGGAGCCCGTTTTCTTTGGCAGAGTGCTAGGGCTACCACAGGCACCCCCGCACAAGTGATGTCAAGCTGGCCATGCCCACTCTTTACACACACACACACACACACACACCGCCCCACCGCCCCCGAGGTCAAACACAACTCTGATGCAGCCCTCAAATGAAATCGAATTTGACACCTCTGATCTAGATAATTTTTTTCACATGGGATTCCTTCAGCAACAAAACCCCAGTTCATTGTTTTTACTACTCAATTATTCTGCCTTTAAAATATATATATTGAACCATTTGTAAGAAACACAGTGCAAGGAGGAAGAATAATATTATTTAACCCAGTAGAGATGTTTTTTTTAAAAAAAAAAAAAATCTGTTGCACAGGTATGCCAAGGCTGGAGGGGTTGATCTTAATTTGATGGCCAATTCTGTTTGCATTTGCACTTTTACAACTCAATGGGTCAGAGGGTAAAATATAATCGGTGTCAAAGACTGCAGGCTCAAGAAGTTCACTGACACATATCAATCCATTTATTGATTCATGATGCCTGAAAATAATATTAGCTCTCTCTGGAAACCGCGGAGGCAGATATAACACCCTTACGACTTTGGAACTATTACAAATGGCCAACAGGCAGCAAAAGAAAGCAATAGGAATCAAACCGATGAAATATCAATAAGGATTTAGACGTGTCATAAAAGGGATAGGAGAATTTCACTGGCAAATTGAATGCTAACTCCAGACTGCATCACTCTCCTAAATGCCCCTCCAGCCCATGTAAGGTATTTCTTGGACATTTTGCACTGTGTAAGAGGGATAATAAACAAGAAGCAGAGCACCACGTAATAGCTAGCCGGTATTGGAAAATGAAGAAAATCAAGAAATAACAACAACAACAACAACAACAATAACGATAATAAGAACAACAATAACAATAATAATAATATAAGCAGTATTGAGCCATAACAATGACCAAAAGGATAGCAGACAAACCACAGCTTTCTAGATTTATTTTTCTCTTTTTGACATTAATGTAATAAGTGCCTATCTAATTGAAATGTACGGCATGTAGAGATTCCATGATGTGTCAAGTGGGTGAATTTTCACCTGAATTTCTAATTTTGAATTTACTTGATTATTTCAGCCCAATCATCCAAATAATCTAACAGTGGTCATAATTTCATTTATTTTGTAAACCTGTCAACCCTTCCAGGTAGTCCAGACCAGGAAACCAAAAGCAGGGATACTAATACTACTTTTATTATAAGGTTAGAATAACAGATTCTTGTACATCTGAATATACTTCTTCCCCTCCTGCCTTCCCAGAGAACTAGGTAGGGTCAATTCTTAGATGATTTCCACATCCCCATTCCTTCTGTGGACTGAGATGTCTGTTCTTTGACCATTATTTTGGTTGCAGCTCCCCCTCCTGCCTCTCAAGGTTATTCTCACTGAATAACAGTACAGACCCTTATTTTTTGTGTTGGCCTTTCATTAAAGAGACATTTCAGCACCATTAAGACTTTATTAGCACCACAGTATTAGCCAAGTTGACCAAAGCGTCACATTAACAGAATGATTCAGCACCTTATCTCAAAGCTGAACTTTCCCATTATTTCCTTCTATTTTAAGCCAGCACAATTTCCTGTTACATTCATTATTTATTGTTATTTAATTATATTAGGTGGATGTGAGGCATATGCAGTCCAGTGAAATATGAGGCTGAGAGTTGGAGGTTAGTCAAGGAGATCAACTGGTACAATAGTCAAATGATTTCTTTCTTTCTTTCTTTCTTTCTTTCTTTCTTTCTTTCTTTCTTT
>NW_020769371.1:5704402-5801308 GCF_900518735.1 Pseudonaja textilis
GGGAAGGAAAGGGGGGAAAGAGAATGAAAAGTTTAAGATTTGAAAAAGAAAAGGAATAATAACTTGAAAAATAAGTATAATATTAGAAAGCAACAGAAGAGAGGAATACAGAAGAGAGAATTAGAACTAGAGAGACAAGGGGGTAAAAAGGGGAGGGAGAAGAAGAGAGGGAAGAAGGAAAGGAAAAGAAGTTATAAAGGACAGAAACAAGACATGGAGAATCAGGGCCTTATTTAGAGATAATGGGTGAAAATTTAATTGAAAAGGGGATTCTGCAAAGGTACATAAGATAGTATTGTTATATTAGAAATAGAAATAATTTTAGAAAATATGAAACAATGTATGATTAAAATGATGGATAAAATAGTTATTGTAATCTAGTGAAATGTTTGTTAATAAATAAATGAAATAAAATGAATGAGAGAACTGAATTAGGAAAGGATGGGAACATTTTAATTATTTAATATTTTATAAAATATAAGGGAAGAGAAATAGGGGGAAAAATTAATTACGGAAAGCTTATAAGTGTTCCCAAGGAAGTATTATTTAATTAAAAAGTAATGTTAAAGGTGTTAAGACTTTAATGAATATTAATGATAGAATTGAATTGGAATGGAATGAGTGTTTTAATTATATATATTTATAATCACTTTTTAAGAATATAGTGTGTATTTTAAGAATGTACCAAGCAGAATTTGATTGGAAGTTATGTATTATATTGAATGTTATAACCTCAAGGTATATATTGAAGCTTAAATAAGAGTTGAATGGATAAAATTAAAAGATATAAAGACGTCATACTCCAATTAGTAACAACAGGAGAAAATTTGTTTAATGAGAAAAGAAAATATGAAATTGAAACAGGACTGACAAAAGTATAAATATAATGACTTGAATTGATATGAGATAATTAAAATAAAATTGAAAAAATTAAGAGAGGAGAAAAACTATGTAGAAAATGTAAAACAGTAATAAGATATGGAATAGAACATAAAAGTGAGCATGAAATTGAGTTTGTGTCTGTATGAAGAAGTGTAACCCGGGACCATGCTATTTTAAAAAAAAAAGATGTTTTATTTGTATTTTTTTGTGAAAACCCAAATAAAATTTTCAAAAAAAAAAAAGAAAAAAAATTAATACAAGCATTCCCTTCCCTCATTTAATTCTAAATCCCACTGGAGATGGCCATTTTGTGGTCTTTTCACAAGGAGCAACTAACTCTAGAACATTTGTGGGAAATTTTAAATCCTCTCCTTGTCTGGAGAAGAATCCCAAAGAGCCAGTCTACTTGCCAGAACTTCAGTTGGGAAAGGCTGAACTTGTCTTTTTGGAATTAATTGATTAGTCTCTAAAATGAATAAATAAGCTAATAATAAAACTAATAATAAAATAAGTCTCTACTTATTTTTCATTTTCTTAACCACATCAAACCCAGCCTCAAAGCACTTTATGAGGAAAGATAAATAATGGAGTTGAGATTGAGCAGGACAATCCTAGAGCTTTATGTGAATAATAATCTCATCTCTGAATTTCAGCATCCTTATCAGATTATTTGCTGGAAGTAGAAGCAGATGGCTTGACTAGAGCAGACTCTGGTAGCATAAGGAGTTGGGGAATCCTTTGCTGTTGCTAAGTAACTGGAAGAGAAGGTTTGTTGAAGTATTCCCCACGGTTGCTAGGTAATCACAATGGACCTTTCCCATTGTCTGGTTTGGCTGAAGAGTGACTACGCTAATGAAAAACAATTCAAACATTCAAAGTTTGGATGAAACATGTGGACTCAGTTTTCAAATATTAGGCACTTTTGTATTAAAGAAAAAGCAAAAGAAGGATCAAATCCAAACTTAAGCTTCATGTCAGTTTCTTGCCCATCTTACATACAAATACACACATACTATTGTTTACCACCCAAAGGGCTGCTTAGTGTAAATAGCACATAATCCATAATGCAATTGATATGTAAGGCAACTTCTCACATCATTTGTGCCACATGCACTTCTACCTCATCTGTATATGTGTATAAACTTCACCTCAAGATAGACATCATGCATGCGGATAATATCATCAAACAATTTTTTTCTCAAACATGCAGCCCCATTTATGGCTTTAATAAAGCTTTGGAACTAAAAATGCTTCTCCTTCTGTTTAATGGTCACATCTAAAGATGTGAGAAAAAAAATAATGGACAAAAATGAAAATGCTGATCCTACTTTTTTTCAGTCAACTTCCCAGATTTCCATTGTACCCATCTCTCAAGGCTTATTCCTGAAATGTGAATTCTGTGCCAAAAATGTGAATTCTGTACCAATTTAAGAGATATCTCCTAAACCAGGGGTCCCCAACCACTGGTACCCGGACCGGTACCGGTCTGTGGATCATTTTTTACCGGGCCGCAAAGCTTGGGCACCGCCATCTTGTTTCGACAGCGCTTCCGGGTTTTCAGTTGCTTCCGGGTTCTCGGTTGCTTCCAGGTTTGGGGTTGGAAAGTGCTTCTGGTTTTTCAGTTAGAAAGCGGAGTTTGGGTGCTCGCGCCTTAGTTTTGTCGAAGGGGGGGCGGCTTCGAACAAAGAGCCGTCCCAATGGTGGTGGAGTCTCACATTACTCAGGTACCTGTCCGTGAAAGAATAAATAATCGTGAAACCAGTCCCTGGTTCGAAAAAGGTTGGGGGCCACTGTCTTAAACCACATGTATTCTTTATTTCTCTTATAAATCACTTTCCTCCAAAGATCTCAAGTGATGGACACAGTCTTCTCATCCATCCTTATTTGATTCAGGTAACAGCTTTGTATGGTATTTAAGCTGGGAAATACTGAAACTATATGCTTTGTGGCTGATTAAGACAGAATTATTTGAATTCCAGAGCAGCCATAATTTCCAAAGTTCTTCAAGGGTAGCCCCATATCAGTATGGCAAATACACTAAGGAACAATTCATAACTTCTGGAGGCAAGTTGTTCCACTGATTAATTGTTCTGTCAGGAAATTTCTTCTTAGTTCTAGGTTGCTTCTCATCTTGATTAATTTCCATTCATTGTTTCTTGTCCTGCCCTCAGGTGCTTTGGAGAATAGCTTGTGGCAAGCCCTGAGATATTGGAACACTTCTATCATGTCACCCCTAGTCCTTCTTTTCATTAAACTAGACATTCCCAATTCCAGCAACCATTCTTTATATGTTTTAGCTTCCAGCTCCCTAATCATCTTTGTTGCTCTCTTTCTAGAGTCTCAATATATTTTTACATCTTGGCAACCAAAACTGGATGCAGTATTCCAAATGTGGTCTTACCAAGGCATTGTAAAGTGGTATTAACACTTCATGTGATCTTAATTGTATCCCTCTGTTAATGCAGCGTAGAACTGCATTGGCTTTTTTGGCACCTGCAGCACACTATTAAGCAACCAGCAGACATAACATAATCATACAAAGCACTGAATGTTTAATGATATGTGGGAATGATCTGGGGAGACAGAAGCAAGAGCTGTAGACTAGGCAGTAGTCAGATAAGAGGCAGCTGAGCTCATAGAAGGAATGGGGGGGATGGTAAATGTATCAGAAGAGATCAAACTTAAGTTCTTAAACTGTACATTTAGAATAACTTTATTGTCCCTTTAAATGTGCGCTAATCAACATATATTAAAATGAAATTTTGTTGCATACAGCTCTCAAAGGGTCACCAATCTCCAAAATACACTACATAAACATGACAAAAATTCAATAAATGTAAACTTACAATTATGATAGAGTGAGTACTTCTAGTTTACCTCAAAGGCAATCCCAGAGCCATTCGAAAAATTACTGCTACATTCCTAGAATCACAGTGTTGGAAGGGGCATTGATTTCAATCCTCTGCTTGGTGCAGGAATTCAAACCAACACCCCCACAACAGTTGACTGACCATGCTCAGCTTGAACACATCCTGTGAAAAGAGCCCATGATATCACTTGGTAAGTGGTTCCATTGCAAAACTCCTCTTACTGTTAATTATTCCCCCTAAAATTCAGTTAGAATCTGCTTTTCTGTAATGTAAAAGCATTGTGACATGTCTTTTCTTCTGGGATCTCAAGGAATAAGTCTCATAGAGAACAATTCAGTGGTGGGATTCAAATTTTTTTACTACCGGTTCTGTGGGTGTGGCTTGGTGGGTGTGGAAGGGGAAGGATACTGTAAAATCTCCAGTTAGAGGTGGGATTTGCCGGTTCTCTGAACTACTCAAAATTTCCACTACCGGTTCTCCACAACTGGTCAGA
This sequence comes from Pseudonaja textilis, assembly GCF_900518735.1. Next base: position 5,708,648 of record NW_020769371.1, read on the forward strand.
AACTGCTGAATACCATCTCTGGAACAATTGTGTCCCTCTTCATCCCCTCAGTCTTCTTGAAACTACATATAGTATTCTGAGCTTCCTCAGTTTCTTTATAGACTTAAATTTTGGTCCCTGGACATTCTCGGAATCTCTTCCAGTTTGTCTGAATCCTACTTAAAAGGTGATGCCCAGCATAGGACAAAACAATAAACATAGAGCGTGAGCAGGCTGAACCAAGTGGAATTATTACTTCCTATAATTTGAAAATGAAGTTTACCATTTCTATTGGAAAACTTGATGTGAAGAAAAAGTATTAAATGTATAGGAAAGAATCAGATGAAATGTAATTTAATTTTTTAAAACAAACATTTATTTATTTAGTGATTTGTTTTTTTCCTCTTTCAGGGTTAGGGTTTGCTTTGCTGAAATTTGATTCAAAGGTCTGATGTGAGCTGATGGCTTGAAAATGATGATGTACTCATGAAATATTATTATATATCTGCACCTGCCCAAACATATTTGTCATCCGGCTATGCTTCCATTAACAGATAACAGATTAGCAGAGTTGGAAGGGACCTTGTAGGTCATCAAGTCCAACTCCCACCCAAGCAGGAGACCCTACACCATTTCTGACAGATGGCAGTCCAATCTCTTCTTGAAAGTCTCAAGTGAGGAAGCTCCCACAACTTCCAAAGGCAAGCTGTTCCGTGGGTTGATTGCTCTCGCTGTCAGAAAATTTCTCCTTATTTCTGGGTTGAATCTCTCCTTGTTTCTCTTTTAATTTCCCGTTTAATTAATTTCTCTTTTCCTTAGATATTGAAATGCATGCTGCTTTTCCCATTTATTTATTTATTTTTCTTTTGCCTTTGGACTGAACAATTTTTGCTCCTCTATTAGCATTGAAAGAGAAGCGCAGGGTGTGTCTCACAGTCTTAACGCTTCTTATGCAAGTAGCTTCAGAGTCCTCTGAAGTCTGTTTAGTTGCCTGAGGCTGCAAAGTGATTGGAGGCACTTGGGATATAGCAGAGAACCTCTTTGGTACTTCTCCAGTACTTTTAAAATCAAGTGCATAAGTACTTGACACACTGACTCACTCCTTTTCCAAAAGTAGAATTGTGGTCTCTTGAGGGATACATGAAACAACACAGTGTTCTTAAATTCTGTAGTCTACTGCTCTACTCTTAGCTTAATATCGGAGGATTGGGGAGCTATACTTCCAAACTCAGTATACTGTTTCATAAATTTTTATAGTGTTCTTAAATTCCAAAGATAATTTGAAAATGATGAAATTATCAAAGATGCAGGGATTCAGTTTCCCAAAACTATCTTGAACTATCCCATCATGCTTTTGATTAGTGGACAACTTCATTTAATACACATTTTCTTTCCAAGGTCTTTATAGAATATAAAGACCTTGGAAAGATATATATGTGTTGCATATAACACATTTATAATCCACATATATAATGGATTAGAAATATAATTTCTTGTTATTATATTAATTTGAAGAATGTGCTATATTATTTCTGGAAAAATGTGGTTTGATCCTTTTTCTTTGTGCCATAAATGGTTATTATGGGTAACCCAGATTCCAAATTGATTTCAAAGTTTTGTGGATCCTGAAATCTTTATATTAGATCAATTACTGGATGGTCATCATTAAGTTTTATAATTTGGTAAGTTGCCGCCAAATGAAGTATTTAAATTACAATGTTTATTGATACCTTATTTGTACCAGTGGCATTTTCAGCCTCAGCGTCGCCTGAGTTATTACAAAGAATCATCAAATCCTACAATACTGAGAAGCCAACAATTAATCTTTATAAAGATGTTGCCGATAAAAGAATTTTATATGCAATTATTGAAATATGAATGGAATAAGGTTTGTCCGGACAATGGGAACATGTTTTAATTTTAATACACAAGTCCTCAAAATATTGGATGACTTTCATCCAATGTCCAGTGTTCCCTTTTTAGGAAAAGTGATTGTGAGAGTGGTTGTCGCCAAGCTGCAAAGGGACTGGACGAAAAGGATTATCTGGAGTCCTTTCAGTCTGGGTTCAGCCTGGAGTACAGTGTTAAATGGCACTGGTTGCACTTCTAGATGACCTTTAGAGAACTCATGATCCAGCCCTCCTGGATCCCCCACCCAAGCGGGAGACCCTACACCATTTCTGACAAATGGCAGTCCAATCTCTTCTTGAAAGTCTCAAGTGATGGCGCTCCCACAACTTCCGAGGTCAAGCTGTTCCATGGGTTGATTGTTCTCACTGTCAGAAAGTTTCTCCTTGTTTCCAGGTTAAATATCTCCTTGTTCAGTTTCCATCCATTATTCCTTGTCTGGCCTACAGGAGCTTTAGAAAATAGCTTGACCCCTTCCTCCCTGTGGCAGCCCCTCAAATATTGGAAGACCGCTATCATGTCTCCCCTGGTCCTTCTCTTTACTAGACTAGCCAAGCCCAGTTCCTGCAACCGTTCGTTGTATGTTTTAGCCTCCAGTCCCCTAATCATCCTGGTTGCTCTGCTCTGTACTATTTCTAGTCTCCTTTTTATAATGTGGTGAACAAAACTGGATGCAGTACTCTAGGTGTGGTCTTACTAAGGCTTTATAGAGTGGTATTAGTACTTCCCTTGATCTTGACTGTATCCCTCTGTTAATACAATTTAGGATTGCATTGGCTTTTTTGGCTGCTGCTGCACACTCCTGGATCATATTTAGCTGGTTGTCCACTAAGACTCCAAGATCCCTCTCACAGTTACTGCTATTGAGCCTAGTTTCTCCAAAACCTGTCAGAACTGGCTGAATACCACCTCTGGAGTGGTTTTCCTCCTTCTTCAGTGACCACTTTCAATCATTGTTGGGGGACGAGAGTTCATGCCTTGTATTCCAACAGTTGTTATTTATTTTTTAAAGCTCTTTATGGCAGAGGACCATGTTATTTGCAGGCCTCCTCTCTCTCAAGACATCTGCCCATCCCACCAGATCTGATGGGGTAGGCACGCTCCAGGCCCATCCCTTAAATGCTGCCATTTTGTGAGTGCCTTTTTCATGGCAACCCCTGCTCTCTGAAGTACCCTTCCCCCCCAAGATCTGGCTTTTCTCCCAAATGCTGGGATAGGGGAGAGCATCATGGGATGAATATGAGTGCATTGTATATGAGCGTGTTTGTGGATATTGTTTTTTTTTTTAGTTGGCAAATGTGAGCCTCCCAGAGTTTGGTTTAAGATGGATGGCCATATAGATGACTTTAAATAAGATAAATAAATAAATTCAAATTGATTACACATATCCAGTCTCTCCAATATTTTGAATTTATTGACTCCTATTGCACCTATTTGAAAAAGAAATGAATAAACTAACACATTGTGAGAGATGAAACCAGAATGATGTTTCATTAAGATACATATAATTTTGCAAAATCCTAAGGTTTCTGTGACCCAGGAAGGAGTAATTGTGTATGTGTGTGTGTGTACATGCATCTATCTATCTATCTATCTATCTATCTATCTATCTATCTATCTATCTTTGGTTATTCGGGTTTTCTCCCGAATAGTTGTAGCGACGTTTCAGCAGAATCTCATCTGCCATCAACTTTAAAAGCACAGCTACTATGACGTGGGAAAATACCCGAGCAAAGCCAAATGCCATACATGTAAGTACCCACGAAAACTTAAGAATGAATATATATAGATATAAAACTTGGAGATAAAATTTAGTATTTCCATATGAGCATATTCCTTGGAACTATACACAGTATCTATCACTGAAAAACTGACAGCTGGGTTACAGAAATTGATTTTTCGTGCTTTATTGAAATATAAAAAATAAAAAACTTTTTACAAAAAAAAGAAAGAAAGAATTGACAACGTTAAACAAAATGGAGCTGGACTGTAACTCTAATTTGTTTCTTGACTGAAAGGAAATTGGTTCTAAGTCTTGATATACCATGTTTCTCATAAAATAAGTCCAGGTCTTATATTTTTTTGAGCCCCGAAAAAATGGCTAGGCTGTCTTTTCGGGGGTGACTTAATTCGCCCCCTTGCATTCTCATCTAGAGCACCCCGTGGGCAGCCTCGCCACCAGCCGGTCCTAACGGGTGATCATGGCGAAGCGCAGAGAGCTCCCTACTCCCACCAAACACCTTTGCTACAGAACCAAGACCTTTGGCACCCGCCACTGTTGCTTTCCCTTCTGCCCATTCTGTTGCCACATTTGGAGCTGCCGCTTCCGTGCTTGGAGTGCCACTGCCATTTGGAGTGCTGCCACCATTTGGAGCACCGCCGCCACATTTGGAGCTGCCGCTTCCGTGTTTGGAGCTGCTGCAGTGTTTGGAGTGGTGGCGGCGCTCCAAACAGCGGCAGTGCTGTAAACGCGGAAGCGGAAGCTCCAAACGCAGCAGCAGCTCCAAATGCGGAAGCGGCAGCTCCAAACAGCAGCACTGCTCCAAACAGCGGCAGCGCTCCAAACATGGAAGTGGCAGCTCCAAATGCGGCGGTGGCATGGGCAGAAGGGAAATCAACAGCGGCGGGTGCTGAAGGTCTTGGATCTGCCACAAAGAAGCTTGGCAGGAGTAGAGAGCTCTCCGCGCTCTGCCATGATCCCCCATTAGGAGTGGCTGGTGGCGAGGCTGCCTGTGGGGTGCTCTAGATGAGGATGCAAGGGGGGGAATTAAGTCACCCCCCAAAAGATGGCCTAGCCGTTTTTTCGGGGCTCAGAAAAATATAAGACCCAGCCTAATGGCAAGCCCTTCCCCCCATTTTGCATGTTTTAAAATAGGCCTAAATTTGGGGGGAGGGGCTTAATTTCATTTTATGCCTAGAAAACATGCTGGGTCTTCTTATTGGGGGAGGTCGTATTGTTGGAAAAACACGGTAGGTGGTGATGCAAATAGTAATGTTGATATTAGGATGGCCAATTCTGATGTTTCAGTCTCTGAACTCTTTCTCATTGCCCCCATATTCATCTGTAGAAATTCCTGATCAAGAAGTTTAGCCAAGGCTGAGCTGGGAGAAAGGAAAACATGGGAAAGGATAGAATGCAATTAGCAAGCAACTTCAGTACAAATGAATCTGTGTTCTGCAACCCAGCTGGTGAATCTAGGCATAATCTTTAATAAACCACACAGGGAGAAGCCAATTCAGTAAATTACATTGGCTGAGGATCCAATTAAGGCTGGATTTGTAACAGCCCTGGAACTTACCAAAATAACCAACCAATATTAAGAGCCAACTTTTCAGTGCTGCACGATTTCTATTACTTGGATGAAAGATAAATAAACTCTTTTGTTCCCAGTTGTATTGAGCTGGATATGCATTACGTGCTTCCAAAAAATGGTTCTGTAAAATGTGTGTATGTCCTAATTGGTTTACTCTTTGCTAAATGTCTTCTTTGCCTATCTACAATGCAAGCAGAGTAGTATTCATAGTACCTATAGTAAGTTGCCCCCTGTTATATCAGATCCATATCTTCCATCATCTCTGAGTCTGATGAAATTACCTTTCACTGAATTTGAATTAGGCATAAAAAAGGATGAACATTATAACCCTTGACTACTATATTGTGATTTGGGACTCACTGATAACTCATTACCTACTGTAGATAGCCCCTACAATAATGGTGGAAAATGCAAAAGGATGTTTCTCCAGAGTAATTAATGGCAAAGGACAAATGAAAGCCAATCTCCTAATATAAAAATAACATAGCAGTGTAGCATATGGAATCTCAACAGTGATTTATCCTTCCTTTGATTGTACCTGCTTGGGACAATTATACTAGAAGGTAAGTGGCTCTGAATACTAATTTAGAATGCTTTGTGTTAATATTTCATATTATAGCTGCTAAAACAACAAAGGTGCTTGCCACCAATGCAAACCAAAAGTGCACGTCTCTCCTTTTAGAACACATCAAAAATATGACCAGATAGCTGTACCAATCTTTTGACAATTTGAAATATGATTCCAAACCCCGTGAATGAGACTTATGTCCAATTTTTAATTTTTATTAATTTGATTAGATGATATGCTTATGCAATGATTGATCCATACACTTAATCAAAACTCTAGCAGAAATATATTTATTATTATTTTGTTCTTGAACAGCTGGGAAGTTATCAAGACGAGCGTCTCTGAAGAGCTTCGCTAGGACATCTTGGTTCCTGATAAGTAAGTTTTAATTAGCAAATTCTCTTTTCCCTTTTTACTTTATAATCAGCTGCCATCTGGATTACTCTGATTGTTTCTTGAAATATACTCAGTGGGCACGTATACAATTTTGTTCTACTCTTTTGCAGAGCATAAAATTGGACTCATTCAAATGTTGGACAGTGGCAAAAAAAAAGTCTATAAAGGGAATGCATGCTTCTCCATCAGTGCAAAAATCTGTACCTCACACCAAGTCTTCTTTTATGGAAGGTAATAGTGACAGAAGATGCTCCTCAGAGCTACACCATCAGACGATTTTACAACCTGCTCTTTCTTCCCACTCAGTATGTAAAGATTTTTTCAATGTAGATCTTAACTAATGTTTTGCTCCTTGATTCCAGAGCCCAGGAAAATTGAAACGAGGAATTGGGGAAAATTCATAGTAAGAAGATGTTAATTATCATTTTTGCAGAGTTCAGAGCCACTCCTGAGGCCCTTCAGTTTTAGCCTACCTCAGAGCATGGTCCATAGCTGACCAGGGCATTCCACTGTAAGATCAGAACTACAATAATCCTAGCTCAGTTATTAAGACTATTTCAGTTGAAGAGAACACATTGGGAGCTGGACTGTTGATCCCTCTTGCCGTCAAAGATCTTGAAGGCAACAATACGACTGTCTCGTTCTGTTTCTGCCCCCATACAGACCCTTAATTGCTTGCTGCAGTGACTCAGTGTATAGCATTACCTGCAGAAGCCTTCAGATTCTGAGGCATAAACTCTAAATCTCTGCAGGGAAGAAACTGTCAATGTTCCTTCTGTTTCCCCTTCCAATTTGCAGTTTCTGAATGCTTCTTTGGAAGCATGGGGTAAGGGAAGGCAGAAGGAGCAAGAGAGCATTCTGTAATATATAAGGCCATTTGCACAGATCGTCAAAGAGGTGAATCAACCTGATGTTTATACTCTCAGGAGCCCCATCTACTAAAAGAAGCAATATCCTGCTGCTTCAAGGACCTGCAGAGTTTGATATCCAGGCTTTCTCCCTATTACAAAATTTGTGAGGTGATAAAGACTTGATTTTGAGGAGTCCTTGGTGCTCTCTGAGCTTGCTTGTTTTCTTGCAGATGTTTCATTACCCTACCTAGGTTACTACCAAAGAGCCATTAGGAATATACATTGCCAGTAGAACCTGTTTCACCTCAAACACTAACTGGACAGGATAGGATAGGAAATCCTTGTCATGGTGACTTCTGTATCAGCAATATCAAGACTGGATTTCTATAATGCACTCTGTGGGACTGCTCTTAGGACTTGCCCAGAATGTTGCAGTCAAACTATTGCCTTTCCTGATACCTTTTAACCTTTACTAAAAGTTCTACATTGTTTGCCAATGTCCTACCAAGCCAGATTGTTATTCATAAATAAAGCTCTAAACAATTCAAGATCAACTATCCAAAACAGTGCCACCTCCAACTTTTAGGTACCAGACACTGGTTCCATGGAAAGAGTTTTTTCCACATCCAAGGGGATGTGGTTTCATTGTGCTGCCTGCATCCCATGGGTGGGGCTTCGCTTGTTTGTGCAGACTGGTTTCTGGCATGCCATAGACCAATGCCGATCCAGAGACAGGAGGTTGGGGACTCCTAATCTACAAGACCATTATGAGTCTGGGTAATTCTTGTTCTTGGAAGAGATTCTGGTCTCTGTCCCTCAACCAACAAATTACTGATTAGTCATGAATCAAAAATGAGCAGAATTGGTATAATTTAATGAGTACCAAGCCTATGGAATGACCTCACTTTTTAATACGCCAGCCAAAGTGTTAATGTATTTAAGTTTTTTAAAAAATAAATTTTCTTATGCATGCCTTTCCTAGTCTACCTATTTATTTATTTTTTAATTTTATTGGTTTTTAAAAACAAACATAAACAAACAAAACATAAAAACATCAAGCTGTCTTCCATAGGTGTATATACAGGTGCCGGTTGGTTTACAAATTGTTTTGTGCTTCCATTTCATAGTCTTCAATTACAATTACATTACATATAATCTCATATTGTCAATCAATAACTAAATACCTTAGTATCATTATTAATCAATCATTTGACTATACTTTTATTCATTCATGTTTTACAAGATAACCATAATTTACTTAATTTATTGTATAACAGTTCATGTTATCATCCCAAATCTATCCTAAAATCATTTTGTAGTTAAAATAATAAAGAAGTACATCTTTATATATTTATTATTTTCTAGAAATCTACATATTTCATTACTGTATTTTGTTATCTAACCATTGATAGAAAAGATCCCAAATTTTATAAAATTGTTTATCCTCTTGTTCTCTAATTTCAAATGTCAATCTACTCATTTCAGCACATTCCAATATTTTCTTAATGATTACCTCCTGTGATGGTATCTTCTCATTTTTCCAGTTTTTAGCAAATACAGTCCTAGCCACTGTTATAAGTCAGTCAATTTATCATAGAAACCTTCTGTTTTGGAATCTTTATCATACCTTGAATGTATTTGCACATATGAAAACCAATTCATCTTCGTACCTTGTTCCTCTAGTTTTTGCATAGATTTAAGTTCACCCTTTTCATTCAGTATTTCACCATATCTAACTGTTTGTTCCTTTTTGTATATTATAGGATACAAAAATGCTTCAATAGTCGATAACCAGACTGGAATTTTCAAATAACATTGTCTTTTAACCTTCTCCCAGTTTAACCACAGAGACTTCCGTATATAATGTCTTCTAAAATACCCCTGTGTTTTAGTTCCTTTGTACCATAAAAAATGCCACCCCATGTCTACCTATTATTTTTAACATATTGAATTAATTAGCAATTGTGTAGCTCAGCTAAATATTGAACCTTGCAATATGTGACACTGATAGACTGCTGATATGGTGGTTTTATTAAAAAGAACCAGATGTCTTAGAGGATGTTGATATATTTATGTTCCTGTATCCTTCAGGGTACTATAAGGAGTGAAAAGAAATAAGGAGTCTGGTTAATGTTAATAAAGGGACTAATGAGTTGAGGTCAAGAAGGCATAGAAACTTGAAATGCCAAGATACATCTCTCTCTTTCCCTCAATCATAGATCCCTCAAAGTTGGAACACTTCTTAAAGAAGCCAATTGCAAGCCTAACATTGTGGAGTAGCAAAAGTGTCAGGGCAAGAATAGACCAGAATCAATTAGTGTCAATCTAATGGGCTTTGGAGGCAATTATTTAAAAATGCTTTGCTTCGACTTTCTGGCAGAGGGATATTGCCATCTAGCTCCTGACTTATGTTTTGTCCTCTCGGTTGGATACTCCTTGCTTTTGGGTCCATCACTTCAATCTTTACTTCCTACTTAGGCTGAAAGCATTGAATATAAGCCACTTGACTCCCACATCTGCATCTAGGTATATTCCTATCCCCATGACATTTCTTACTGTTGTCTTTTACTTACTGTTGCCAGTTGCATGCTTGCTTTGCAAATCTGGCAGTTATTTCACAAAGCTAAGAAATGAGCATTTGAATGTGTTCTTTGTTTATGTCTTGCCATTAAACTGCATCAAGTGCATTTCAGCTGGTGTGTCAAAAAGGGTTTCTTAATACAAGGGAAATTATACTAAACATGAATATGAGCATAAGTGCAGCTATCGGGGTTGGGAAGTTGTCCATCCATAAAATGGTCTAAGAGCCAGAGACACTTAGATATGTGCTCTGGAATCTAGGAATGAGGTTATCTTGGATCAGGGCTGTCAAATGCGTGGCCCGGGTACGCTGGTCATGCCTGTGTCCGGTTTGGCAAAGGGGAAAAATGTCACAATACATCACATGATGCTGCCACAATGATGCGAGTTTGACAGCCTTGTCTTAGATGATCTCTTGCATAAGCATTATTCACAGATGAGACAGAGTGGGGATACCAGGAAAGTTGATTGTTATTTATGTGACTGATGGGTAATAAACTCTGAAAAATCCTGCAGACCTAACAGATCAGTAATAGCAGAATACAAGAGACTGGCAAGCAAATTTCGCATCCAGCGCTGGGGCCAAAGAGCCACTTTCTAGGTGCAAGTAAAGAAAGTGATTGACTCAGAAACAGAAATTGTGGTTTCCACAGAAATAGAGAGGATGACTCCTGGCAACAAACTTTACAGTTTTTAGGATGCCCATCCTGGGGTGATAGAGAAAAACTGGTTGCTAGGTTACAATCACACCAGCTGGAAGCCAACTGAAGAACAAAAATTGACCTCTCTCACATGCCTGTTCTGAGCTTTTGCACACAGCTTGGAGCAATGGTGTGAAGAGAGCTTGAAAAAAAGGGTTTGATAAAAAAGAGGCTCAGGATTGTTTCTGGGGAGGTGGTGGGGGAGATGTAAGATGTAAAAAAGATCTTAGAGTCAAAAGAGGAAAAAGTGAGTTGTTGGCAATAGCCTTGCCTTGCTAGCCCAGATGGATCAGATTAACAACTTGAAAGCACAGATGCGGCTGGACAGAGCTTTAAGCCATGTTGCCCAATTGGAAAGGGAATTCAGGAATTTTAGTGGAGAATAAGATTTTGGGGGTATTATGATCTGTTGAAAAAATAATTGTGTCACCGATTGTGTTATGTCTATCTTAAAAGAAGAGCTGCAACAAAAAGTTTATTTGTTTATTAAATATCAGCTGCCATCTTCGCTTTCTTTGAAGTTTGCTAGCACCTGCCATAACCAGCCCAGAGGGAGGTGGGAGCGGGGGCATTTGGGAGGGGAAGAGTGCTGAAGGTGTGAAATAATGCTATGGGAAATTTGGGAGTATGGACACTAACAGAAATCAGAGGTGCCAAAGCAAGCCATCTTCCTGCCTTCAAGGACACACCGGCCCTGGGAAAGGAATTAACAGCAGCGTCTGATGCATCAAGTTCCCAGAACATTGGAACGGAACCTGATTGGACTTCTCACAGGGGGGAAGGTTTTGGACATTGGGGATTGATTTCAATATATGATTTTCAATGAGAAAATTCTGATGGATGAGGAAATAATTAAGAAAATAATGGAATGTGCAGAAATGAGTAGCTTGACAATGGCAATTAGAGAACAAGAAGAACAAGATTATTATAAAATTTGGAATTTATTTTATGAATGGCTGGATAGAAGAGTAAGAAATTGAAATATGTAAATACAGTATAATATATTATTACTGATAAACGGATGAGTTAGATAGAGTAAGAAAATGAATGTGAAATATATCATTGAAAGTCAATAATTACAATGTTAAGGATAATATAATAAGTGATATATGTGATATAAAATACTGATTAGAACGATTATAAACATATATAAGTAAAATATGTATGATAATGTTATTGTGTGCACAAAGAAATATGTACCCAACTGACACATTGTTGAACAGAAAGGTTTTATTTGTTTGTTTTTATTGTTGTTTTTTCATTAAATATATATGTGTGTGTGTGTGTGTGTGTGTGTGTGTGTGTGTGTGTGTGTATATGTATATATATTTGTTTTCTTAAGTTTTCACGGGTATTTATATGTATGGTATTCAGCTTGGTTCAGGTATTTTCCCACATCATTATAGTTGTGCTTTTAAAGTTGTAGCAATGTTTCGGCAGAATCTCATCTACCATCATCAGGCTTGTGTATTGTGTTCGTCTGTGAGTCAGACTTTCACAGCCATTTCTGTTTTAAATTTGGTGCTAGCCTATGCTGTGCCAGAATGGTTTTTTCTTCATCCTAATTGGTTGGGAGTCTTGGTCTGTGTTTATTGTTCTTGGAGTTTGCTGTGTTCTGCTTGATTGGTGTTTCTAATATCTTCTGTCTGTTTGTGGCTTTTTTTGTATCTTGATTGGCTGGCAACATTGTGTTTCCTGTATTGGAGGCTTTTAGTGTGGCTTGGCTCCGAGTAAATGGACGGCTATCATTTATTAGGAAGCTAGGTTTCATCTGGGTGCCTGGTTGGGGTGTGTTTGAGCTGGAGGTATCAGGGGGAATCTGTTTGTGCCCAGGTGTTTGGCTGGCTTGTGGTGTGGAGATTTTTTTTGTTTGAAAGTGCAGGCTTCCAGATAATTGACAATCTGGTGACACCTGAAAGCATGAATAGAAGAGATGACTCCATCAGACTGTGAAAGTTTGACTCACAGACAAACACTATACAGAAGCCTGATGATGGCAGATGAGATTCTGCCGAAACGTTGCTACAACATTGCTACAAATACCCGAACAAAGCTGAATACCATACATGTAAGTACCCACAAAAACTTAAGAAAACAAACATATATATGTGTGTGTGTGTGTGTGTGTGTGTTTTCTTAAGTTTTCGCAGGTACTTACATGTATGGCATTCAGCTTTGTTCGGGTATTTTCCCACATCATTGTAGTTGTGCTTTTAAAGTTGTAGCAACGTTTCGGCAGAATCTCATCTGCCATCATCAGGCTTCTGTATAGTGTTCATCTGTGAGTCAGGCTTTTACAGAATGATGCAATGTGCGCGTGACTCCCCCCCAGCCCCCTGCGCACACGACCCCCGCACTGCACACTTCTGTGCATAAAACCCCCATGTGCCGCATGCCTCTGCACATGCGCACGTGTCTTCCATGTGAGCATCTTCCCCCACACATGCGCATAGATACCTGACAATCAGTTGGCTGGCGGCAGCACACGCATGCACAACGGGGTTTCAGATTTAAATTTGGGGCAGCCTATTGCTGTGCCAGAATGTTTTTTTCTTCACCCTGATTGGTTGGGAGTCTTGGTCTGTGTTTATTGGTCTTGGAGTTTGCTGTGTTCTGTTTGATTGGTGTTTCTAATATCTTCTGTCTGTTTTTTGGCTCTTTTTGTATCTTGATTGGCTGGCAACATTGTGTTACTTTATTGGAGGCCTTTAGTGCAGCTTGGCTCCGGATAAATGGACGGCTATCATTAGTTAGAAAGCTAGGTTTCATCTGGGTGCCTGGTTGGGGTGTGTTTGAGCTGGAGGTATCAGGGGGGATCTGTGCCCAGGTGTTTGGCTGGCTTGTGGTGTGGAGATTTTTCTGTTTGTGAGTGAAGGCTTCCAAATGATTGACAGTCTGGTGGAATCATCCCTTCTATTCATGCTTTCTGGTCTTTTTTCAATCTCTATGGCTTCTCTGATGATTCTGTGGCTGGGGTTTTCTATGGTGGCTAGGGTTTTGGTGCCATTGAAGTTGATGCTATGACCTGTGGCTTCCATGTGTTGGACTAGTGAGGAAGTGTGTTCCAGCTTTTTGACTGCATTTTTGTGTTCATCCAGGCGTGTGCTTATTCTTCTATTGGTCTGTCCAATGAATGTGGCCAGGCATGAGGCACAGGGGACTTCGTATATGCCTTGGCTTTCCAGGTCAATGGCACCAAAACTCTAGCCCTTTGGTGGTCCAGGTCAATTGACAGAGTCAGATTTTGAGGCCTCTTGCAGAAGGCTGAGAGGGTGGGGCAGATGTCACTTCTGGGGGCACCATATTCCATATTCTTCAGATTGCACATATCACATTCGTGCCCATGGGGAAAATGTTTGGGGACTTTGTATGAGGAAGTGTGAAAGCCAGAGAACTGTCATCCAGTGGCCCAAATAACCCCTGATTATTGGGGAGCTGGGGGCTGAAGCCATTTTACATCAGATGGCTAGAAAAACCATAGGGTGATACACCACTAACTTTTTTAAAAAAAAGCATAGAGAAAAATAGGAAACTTAAGGTAAGAAAAATAGTAATCAAAATTATTTTTGATGAAATTTGAATCAACACCATTTTAATTAGACCATGTTGTAATCATTGTGTTAATATGGCTTGGGGGATGGGGGACGATGCATAACCTTTTCAGCCCAACAGCAGTTTTTTTTTTCTTTGAAAATATTTTGCTTCTCATGTAAGAAGCTTCTTGGATGAGAAGCGAAACCCTTAAAAAAAAAACACAAGAAAGTCTAGTTGCCTTTTGGAAAAGCACCTTTGGAACAACCATGGATCTGGATGATTGAAAATCTCCATAGACAACTCCTAGGGAGGATTTGAGAGCTAAATGTGAGGATTTGCAATGTCTCTATGATGGTAGAAGAAAGAAAGCACCACTTGGAAGCCTTGGATGATCTGTTTGGGGATACTTCAGAAGAGCATGAGAAATAGGAACAACTTCTAGCAGCAAATTACCTTGATGCATACTTCTCCAAGTTTACTCATTGTTGTAAAGTTTTGCTGGATTAAAAGCCCTTGCAGTTCCACCAGATCGATTTTCTAGCCTTCAGAAAGAAAAGAACACTGTTTGTAATACTTGTACTACACAGTAATTGCTGAAAAAGTCAATGCCTTTGCTGGTGTATACTTACAATAGCTTCAGACTTTCAGTGATACATTTAATAACGAATTAAATTAGATACGGGATGGGACAGAGGAAGATACAGGTGGAGCTTTGTCCTCTATGAATCTATAGCACCTTTTGGTGGCCATTTAACTTTCATGGCACCTTTTTGTGCCCAGATGTACCAATAAAACATACCCCGTCTCAATGCCTAGTGCCACTCTAGGAAAACAAAGCCCAGGAAGTAGTTATGGATGGAACTAAAATGATAAATACATCCTAATCACCTAGGATGTGTGCATAGCGTATTAGGTAGACTCCTCTTTTTCTGGTAAATTGCATGAAAGAGAATTAGTTCTGAAGCTGCCCCTATACAAATGAGGAACACTAATCCAGATAGTCCTGTCCTGTTAACTCATGTGGTATTTCCTCAGCAACATCTAAGAGCAGCGGCAGCCTTACACAAGAGCTGCTATCTGATCCTTCTAGTTAAAGATGCCCAGCATTTAATCAGGCAGATGAGAAGTGTATCTGTTGCCTTTCCCATCCCCATGGCTTCAAAAAGAGGCAATTTCCTAATGTGTTTTTTTTTCTCCCAATTTCCTTTTAGATCAGCCAGTAAATTCTGCAAGAGGCTTGGCATGTGTTTTGATGACAAGGGTCTCTGGGCTTGAACTCAAACAGAATTAATTGGACATCACAAATTCCTTCACGGGGCTGCTGCCAGTGAAAGGAATAGCAACCTTGAAGTGGATCTTAATCTTGCTCAATTAAGATGAAGGCAAGTCCACTTACTACCAGGCCTTTGGAGTGAAGTTGGTGGATGCCAGTCACAATAAAACGGAGAACTGGTTGTAGGACATATAAATATTTTTTTTTCCTGTGAAGTTGGCTGAATGGTTTGGTCAAAATTTCTAAAGCACACATCAGAAGAGAAACCAAAGATTTGCCCCCGAAAGGAAGCTGCACATGTGACTGATGCATTTCAAGAGAGAAAGAAATGAGCCTAAGCTGAAATCTTTGCACCCAACATGAGAAGGATTCAGAAAAGGGCGGAACAGAGAGAAATTGTCACCGGTCCTGAAGAAATACTATCCAGGCAGAAGATATATTAGTTTGGGATGCACCGTGAGATTGGAGGATAAAAGCATTTAGACTTATATACCAACTTTACAGTGCTTTACAGCCCTCTCTAGGCGGTTTTACAGAGTCAGCCTATTGCCCCCAACAATCTGGGTCCTCATTTTACCCACCTCAGAAGGATGGAAGGCCGAGTCAACCTTGAATCTGGTGAGATTCGAACTGCCAAATTGCAGGCAGCTGGCAGTAAGCAGAAGTAGCCTGCAGTACTGCATTCTAACCACTGCGCCACCATGGCTCTTGCGGCTATGCACCACGGTTACGCTAGTTCTGCCATCATACCAGGCAAAAATGATTTTTTGTACTATTAGTTCAATTATTACAGAATGATTATGTGCAATTCACATCATTCCACCAATGTAATCCTTTCTCTTCTGCCATAGTACCAATGATAACTTACTGGCAACTTCTGGAAGACTTGCAACACTATATATTGAAGGAGTGCTCTCTTTTTTTTGCAAATCTCAGTTTCAATCTCAGGGAAACAATATTCACTTAGATCAGTTTCCTAAATTAGCTATTGATTCAAACAGGTCATGGAACTATCTTGATTCCCAAAACTCTGAATATAGGAAATGTCTGATAATATCATTTCATTTTTAGTTTCCTAGCATCCAAATAGCCATTGATCAATGTGAGTTTTCAGATAGGGAAGTCTAAGATTTTCACAGACTCAGACTATGTTTAAGCAGAAGATCAATTCTTCCTGTCCCAAATCTAAAGTTATACCTAGGGCACATGCTATTAATCTTAATCTGATGGGACACAGTGGTGCCATATATTATCCCATCAGAAGCAGAATATATTTCTTTTAAAAAGGCTTGACCATCTCATTTATAAGACATATCTATTCTCATCTCAGCAGATTTTTTTTTATATTTGGTCTGCCTCTGAAGATTAATTCAAAATGGTCTGGATAAAATGCTTCTCAGTTCTGGATAATAGCGCTCAAAAGAGAGTATAAACCTATTAAACAGTGTAGAGGAATATAGAATATAAGGAAGAAGTGCAAGTACCATTAAGTAAATGAAAACTTGATTCTGAAAAGACAAAATACAAGAAAGACATTCAAAACAATTCTTTCTAGAGGAATATTTAGGCAGGTTTCCAAGTTCATGTTATTACGCCCTGTGACAATAGCATTCCAATAGTCCTTGTTTTGTTTGTTCCATGTCCAGGCCCAATGTAAGGGTTACTAAATCAACTGTAAAGTCCTAACAAATTCAGAAATGTGCCAGGATGTGTCCTCCTCCTCCTCCTCCTCCTCCTCCTCCTCCTCCTCCTCCTCCTCTTCTTCTTCTTCTTCTTCTTCTTCTTCTTCTTCTCTTCCTCCTCCTCCCCCCTCCCTCCTCCTCCTCCCCCGTCCCTCCTCCTCCTCCTGAATTCCCGCAGGGTCCACTTTTGGGATTATTGAATGCCACTTTGCACAGTCAGCTGCATCTTCAGGGTGGAGGCCTGCGGCTTGCATATCTTTGTTGATGGAGACTTGCCATCTCTGTTTTGGATGCCTGTGAGATAGCTGACTATTGACGTCTAGTTGGTAAGCATTCTTGGCAATGGTGGAAGGTGCAGGACATGTCCATACCAGTGGAGCCAGCCTTCTCTCATCTTCTCTATAATTGGTGCCACACCAAAATGTTGCCAAATGGGGTCATATGTGATGTGGTCAAGAAGGGAGATGCCCATTATTCAACAGAGCATTCACATTTCCATGGCATGGAGATAACTTTCGGTCCCTGATTTCTATTTTATTGATGCAAATGCAAATATCATTCAGGGATTTTTGTCAGGGCAAAGATGGAGCAGTAATCAGGAAAGACGCAGCCATGGTCATGCAATCAAAGTCGCCATCTTGATTTTTTTTTTTTTAACCCACTGATACATTGTCACCAAGTGAACTGAAACTGAAATTTTGATTGATGCAATTGGGTCCTCTGGGCTATAGGAGAAAGAAGAGATGGCTTCTTGACTATTATGGGAACAAGGCAAAGGGAACATAAATTCACCTAATCTTGCTGGTATAAATGTTGCTAGTTTATTTGAAGGAAAAAAATAGCCTACTATGGTCATGCTGGGAAATACAGGGGTGGGCTGCTGGGGGGCTGGCAAGGGTTCGAGAGAGCCCCTAGCTCATATTCTGTGCAATTCAGAGAACCCCCAAAGCCCATCCCTCCCCCCCCCAGAGTCCCCACGCGGCCCGTTTTGGTGCGTGCAGGGTGCGTGTGGAGCTTGAGGAGGGTGAAAAACGGGCCTCCCAGAAGTTCAGGAGGGCCGTTTTCGCCCTCCCAGAGGCTCAAGGAAAGCCCCTGGAGCCCAGGGAGGGCAAACACCACCACCCCCGCCATGGTGCAGGAGGCTGACTAAGCCATGCCCACCTGGTGATCAGGCAGAACCCTTTACTAAAAATTTTCAAGCCCACCCCTTGATAAATATTACTCTTATTCTGAAGTTATAGTAATAGAATCTTGCAAGCCTGAATGCCCTTCCTTTTCTCCCTCCCTCCATCTTCCTGAGAGCCAGGGAGGTCTTGTCTGCAAGGCTTTCTCAGATTACGGTTCTGCTCCAGACGCAGGTTTCTTTATCTGGTCATTGTCTTAGTAATGGCTCTTTCTTCCGTTCCTCACCATTCCTTCTTCCTATTATAAGTGAAGAAAGTTGGATGAGAAGCAAGGACTGGCTGCTTGGGTCCCTCAACACAGTGCCTGTGGATCCCCATCTGCAGTTAAGGACCTCCTGATTCCTTCCAAACTCTCTGCTTATTTTTTAAAACTGATCTTTTAAACACCACTCAGAGAAAGGGAAAAGCAATTTAGGAAGTGAAATTAGATGTCCCAGAGGATGAACTATTATATTGTCTTTTTAAAAGATATGCCAGTGTATATGATGTCTGAATTTGTTTTTATGTAGTTTATTGCACAGCCTTTTGTTTTGTAACAGGGTGTCATTTGGGGTTCTAATTCCCTCAAGACAGTTCCAAGTTCCTTGTCTCTATATCATATGACCTTCTGTAAAATGGATCAGAAAATCGTAGGTTCAAGAAACCAACTCTTGTGTTTTAGAGCAAGGGTCTCCAACCAAAGCTGGCTGAGGAATTCTAGGAGTTGAAGTCCACAAGTCTTAAAGTTGCTAAGGTTGGAGACCCCTGTTTTAGAGGACTGTCAAATTTACATTTGTTGCAGAGGTGGGATTCAGCAGGTTCTGACCAGTTCTGGAGAACCGGTAGCAAATATTTTGCGTAGTTTGGAGAAACGGCAAATATCACCTCTGACTGGCCGCAAGTCCCAGCTGATCGGCTGGGTCTTCTTTTGTTGCCCTGCACAGGAGAACGGAGCTGGAAAGCAGGTTAGTGGGTTGGGGAGGGAGTGGAGATTTTGCAGTATCCTTCCCCTGGAGTGGGGTGAGAATGGAGATTTTACAGTATCCTTCCCTACCACGCCCACCAATCCACGCCAACCAAGCCACCCCACAGAACTGGTGGTAAATTTTTTTGAATCCCACCACTGATTTGCTGGTCTTTTCACCAAAAGCCACACATTTGTTTTCCCAGAAATGTGATTTGTAATTTACCATGGCAAATTTCATGTAAGAAGACTCAGGAATATTCTGCATCCTAAAAATATTTTTCCTCTGTTGATTTCCCTAACAACCTAACAATTGTACCCAGCAGAGAATTCTGAACCCAGGTTTGGTATTTGATATATGCCCAATAATACATTTTTAAAAAGAAAGGGAAAAGAACACTAATGCTGTTTCTGATCTAGAAGTAATAGAAGTATATCATCAATTTTTCAATTTTTAGTGTTATATTACCTCATTCCGTTGCTAAAAAAAAAATTTTATCTCATTTTGCCTGCATACAAGTGATTGCATATGAGGAATGCACCTTTGGAATTACAGTTATAAAAATACAGCTCACATAAAAAAATGTAGTTAATAACATTCATGATCCTAAGAAGGATTTATTACTATTGAAATGGGATTTACATCCTTCTGCCAAATAATAATGTAACTGATATTAAAATACATGACCTAGGTTGACCCCAAACTAGTTTAGTTACCACGAAAGAGTTTACTGAAATTGGGAACTGATGTTTATTCCAAGGGAAAAAAGGCTTGCCATGCTGCAATGAGAAGATAGATTTATTAGAGAAATTATTCCAACTGTCCTTGCAAAAGCGTCATTGAAAGGAAAAAAAGGAAGATATTCTCAAGCCTCTATCAGATTTCTGGTAGGAGAATTGTTTTTCCCTGCTGCCTTTGCCTGAGGAGGAGTATGGTCTTGTTAGATACAGTGGATTCTTCTTAGTAAGGAAGAATAGAATTGCTCGTTTTTGAGATTCAGTTCTGTGTAGGATGGGTCATTTGACAATTCTGTGGTTATCTTCAATGAAACTAAATGCCCTAATTTGTGGTGGGGAGGATGACTGATTACGTATATTCTGTTTGTTTGGTTTCTTTCCTCCCAGCAATATTTCGTAGTCTTTCTCCTCCTTTCTCCTCCGCACCAGAGCCATCTCTTTTCCCATTTTAAACCCCAAATTGCGGTGAAAGACTTTCTCCTCTGTCAAGATGCTCTTGATTCAAGGCCATCCAGGGAGTGAGGATAGACAGTAGCGGCTGGAGTAAATGCTGTGGGCCGGCACACAGATTTAGAGAGCAGAGGGAAGGGAAGGCATACCCGGCCAGTTTTAAAAGGACTGGGAGGGCAGCTGCCCCTGTGACAAATTAAGAATCTGTGTGAGAGCATCAAGAATGGATGAGGTTGGGGAGTTCTTTCATCTCAGCCGTAAATACAGCATTAAAAATTAACCTGCGGCAAGGCACCCCACTGCCCATGCTATCACGAGCACGTCTCCTAAGCCTTCTATGCAGAGACATTATGGGCAACTTCTTTTAAAAGCTGGCAACCCTGTGAGATTGTCCCTTCCGGGAGAAAGAAAGAAGGCAGCAGGGTTCAGCTAGCTCCACCTTCAGCTGAACCAGATTGGAGGGAGGCACGGCAGGGGACAGCCAATCACAGGAGTCCCGATGGAAGACCTCCTTTGTGGGGGGTCTAGATTTTTTTTTCAAAGCACAGTAAATTTGGGGGTTTCTTTCTACCTTAGCCCATGCTTGCAACACAACAATGTACTGCAGTGTATCAACTGTTCTTTCCATTCATTAATAGTGGCACTTTAAGCAAGGAATGTAATTTCTAGCTATGTTTTGCTGTATTTCCAGGTAGCTTGGCAGAGATGCAAATAATCTGTGCAATTTTCATATATAACCTGCAGGTTGGTGCAGTGATTGAAGCACCAGGTTAGAAACTTGGAGAATGAGGTCTAATCCTGCCTTAGGCACAAAGTCAGCTAAGTGGGCTTTAGTGCAGTTTCTCTCTCCTTAGCCCCAGGAGGGAGGCAATGGCAAACCACTTTCAAAACCTTGTCAAGGAAACAGCAGGGGCTTGTCTAGGCAATCACCAGGCGTCAACACTGACTTGAAGTCTGTCTCCCTCTCCCTCTCTCTCTCTCACACACACACAAAGTTTGATTGTTCTTCCAAGGAATTTGGCAGAGACAAAATAATCTGTACAATTTTAATGTGCAACCTGTATCCTGACCTGTAGTTCTGTGCACAGGGTATTCTGTGCAATATCTTGACCTATTACTGAGTAATATTTAAGCACCTTTATCTTCAATTCCTAGAGCAAAAGCATTTTAAGCAATGAGAAAGTCCATATTATCTGCAATTAGAAAATTATCTGTCACTAAGCCCTCATTATGTCTGCATGGAGCAGCCAGTTTTACCCTGATCGAAGGCTAAAGCTATTTTGAATGCATGCCTGTGCAAAGAAAATTTATTAAAAGCTAAAGCCCGGCAACCAGAGAACCCTCAATTGGAGAGAAAGCAACCAATTCCTCCACTGTGTTAATGATTGACAGAAACAATTGCAGCAAGATCCCTTATGAAGAAACACTGGAAGCTATCTTATTGATCAGAGTCAAATAGTCCATCTAGGATTCTGGGATTTATTGCACAAGACATTTTGAGGAACATTGGGCTAGTTCAATACTAGCTGCATCACACCAGTCATTCTTTCATTTTAACCCGGACATGTTAAGAACAAGACCTTTGATATCAAAGGTCTTGTTCAGTTTCTTTTCCATACTGAAAAGAAATACACCCAATATGCATATATTTATACATTTATTAGGGGGGAGGGAATCTATGAATCTATCACAAACATCTATGAATTGTTTTATAGACCTGATTTTTTTACATAGAAATGGAACATCCTTTAGAGGAGGAAACAAGATAATCCTAAACTCAGGTTTGTCCACTCTAAGCCATGAGCTTGATCTTTGATGTAACATTAATGGTCTATTTTTCTTCCCTGTAATTTCTGTTCCTTTTTTTTTTTTAAAGGAAAATCTGAAGAGATTGGGAAATCTTATGAGCTATTAGCACTTGATCAAAGTATTCTTGCGCGAGAACACAATATCTTAGCATTTCTGGAGTATTTTAACCATATGCCTAAAGTTGAATTATTTTTTATGTAATTTTAGGGGTCCATGCATGCCATCTAGGAGGGCTGTCATGAATGTGCTAATAATTTTCATTTATCTAAAACAGAATTGGGGAACCTGAGGTCTTCTAAACTAGGTTGCCGAACTAAAATAGTCAGTATCTATTATTATTGGTTCTATTTTGGTCGAGAATTCATCGCCTCTGATCCAAAACCAAATGCGTGGTGTCCTTTGTGTCCTGAGCAGGATGATGAAAGCCCAAACAATAATCCAGAAGCTATAATGCTTGATGAAAACTGTACATCTTTTAATGGTCTTACATGTATATTTGAGAAGATACAATGAATAACCATTTTTGATGGAATGATGTAGAAAATGATTACATAGGAAAAAGTCTACATTTTCCCTTCATACGAAAGTGATAGAAATAGTCTTCTTCTCAATGCATGGGTGTTATTGTCATAGAACAGGGGTGTCAAACTCGATTTCATTGAGGGCTGCATCAGGGTTGTGCTTGACCTTGGGTGGGGGCAGGGTGGACATGACCAGTTCAACGTCACTTTAGCACCTGTAGTAGCCTGAGCGCTCTGCTAGTGAAAACAGACTCCCAAACATTGTTTTCACCCACGATGGCCTCCCGCAACCCTCTGCCAGCGAAAAACAGAGCTCCATTTTCACTGGCAGAGGCACCATGGGCCAGTCCTTTGCTGTTTCCAGGGCAGCCCTGTGGGCCAGATCTTAAGCATCCCATGGACTGGATCCCGTCCCCAGGCCTTGAGTTTGACACCCCTGTCATAGGACAGATGTTCTACCTGCATATAGCCTGCTCAGAATTATAAAGCAGGCAAGAGCCCCACTTCACCAAAAAAAGAAAAGAAAAAAGAATCAGCATTTGGAGGAGGTTCATCTCTGAATCATATAACTCAACCTTGAGCCTGGTGGGATTCAATCTGCCAAATTGCAGTGGGAGTACCTTGCAGTACTGCACTCTAACCACTGCGCCAATGAAGCTCCATGTCATGCAACTAAGAAGGACAGCCCTTGTAAAAATACTATTGACCACTTTTAGAACCAGAATCAAAAATAACTGATTTGTCTTCAGCATTGTCTGAGAATATGATGGAAAAGGTTATAGTGGTAGAAGAAAGGACAACTTTCTCACATGTAGCAACTCTCTAAGACCAAATATCAAGTTGCTTCTATACTTGATGTGATAGCTCTCAATAGAATAAACTCAGATTTCAGTACTTTTACTGACCCAAACAGATGAGAGAAGTGGCACAAACAGAAGTAGCTATGATTTACCTAAAGCAAAGGTACTGCTAGCATCCCTGCAACAGGCAGCAGTAATACTGAGTCAAATAGCAATAGCTCTTAGACTTATATACTGCTTCACAGTGCTTTACAGCCCTTTTGTAAGTGGTTTACAGCAGGGGTCCCCAACCATCAGGCCCCGGACCAGTACTGGTCCGTGGAACATTTTCTACCGGGCCGTCGGTTTTCCAGGCGCCGCCATCTTGTTTTGATGAGAAAGTGCTTCCGGTGAGCTTTTCCGGTTGGAAAGCGGCGTTTGGGTTCTGAAGGAATCCTCGCGCCTTAGTTTCATCGAAGGGAGGGGGGGCTTCGAACAAAACTAAGGCGCGAGGATTCTTTCAGCACCCAAGGCAAGGCGAGCCAAGAGACCGTCCCGAAGCCCATCAACAAAAGTACAAAGGAGGAGTTGAAGGTGGCGGGGAGAAGTGGGGGACGGCTGGCTGGCCGCCGCTCGGCTCACCTTGCCATGCGTGCTGATGCCGGTACCGGGCTGTGGATCATTTTGTGATGCCGGTACCGGGCCAGGCGCAAAAAAGGTTGGGGGCCACTGGTTTACAGAGTCAGCCTATTGCCCCCAACAATGTGGATCCTCATTTTACCAGCCTCCAAAGCCTGAAAGGCTGAGTCAACCTTGAGTCGGTCAGGATCGAACAGCTGGCTGTGAGCAGAGTCAGCTGAAATGGAAACTTCAGGACCAGTTCAAGTATGGCAATAGCAATGGATAAAACCTTTGATCAAAACAGTTTTAACAGTTCACCATGAAATTGAAAATGAAGTTGGGGCATTCCCCCAACATGCAGTATTTGAAGCCAGTCAACTTTCATGCTAAATAAGCCTTTAAAGTTTATCATGTCTCACGAATGAAGGCAAATATATGTGTCCCGAGATAATGATGTGAAATCAAATTTGGATCAGTCACTGGGACCAGAGATTTAGGTGGGAGATTCTT
The DNA here is from genome assembly GCF_900518735.1 of Pseudonaja textilis. The sequence continues at coordinate 5,732,989 of NW_020769371.1, forward strand.
CCAATGTAATCTACCGGTTGCCCTGAATGGACTGCCCTTATGACTATGTAGGACAAAACGGGAGGAGGCTAAACACCAAATTGCAAGAACGTAAGTAAGCGGTCAAAAGAGGAGACCCAAACTCATTGGTAGCCTCACACTGCAATGAGCAAGGACACACATTTAATTTCACAGCAACTAAAATCATTGGCCATGCAGGAACAAAGATAGCCAGGGAAGTGATTGAAGCTTGGGAAATGGGCCTCTTGTCAGTTAACAGGAGTGCTGAATTACCACCAGTCTATCAAATATTTAGGAGCTGAGGGTTTGGCAGCACAAAGAAATGACAGCCAATCACCAGCTATCAATGCACCGCGGTGTCTCACGTGGTAAGATGCTAGACCTGCGCACCGCTGAGGTCGGCAGCTTGGCAGTTCAATTCCCATGAGCAAATAAACCGTGTAGGGACAAAAAAGGAGCCTCCCCTTATTGCCTTCCGGCATCCCATAGGTAAAATTAACACCGCCCAAAAAAATTCCTTTCACAGAGGCAGCCAGCCACCTTGGTGATCCCTGGCTAACATGTGCCATATGCTAAATAAATAAATGCACCAAACAGCCAATAGGAAGGCGCCACATAAACATGACTCACAGAACAGTCCAAAGCACACATTCCAGTAGAAAAATCCCCTGAAGATGAGCTCCAGCACAAATCTGAAAGCTCCAAAGAGTAACTCTCTGGTCCTGGTGACTGACCCAAATTCGATTTTGCTTTATCGTGTCTGTTTTCATTCAAAATAAGCCATCAAAGGGTAAGTTCTCCTGTTGCTTTCTACAATTAGAGCATCAGAATGAAGCCAAGCAACAGAAGTTGCCATCATTTTAGCTGGGCTCCAACTGTTATTTCACAAATATCACTTCTACTTGGAAAATCTCCAGCAAACGGAGAGACCAAGAAACCATCCTTCTCCCTTCCTAACAGGAAATGAAGGCATTCTGTTATGTCAACTTGATAACTGAAAATACCCTGCAATAAATTCCCCCTCCTAAGTTGGTCTCCCTCTTTATCTACAGATGTTGAGACCTGTTGGCAATGTAATCTCACCGAAAAGCTTCAAAAGAGTTAGGTGAAGGGGAACAATTTGGGAATTAATGATCCTTAGTTCTTAGCTTGAAGAAGCCAGCTTATACTTTTTTAATGTGGATTTCTAAAATTCAAATTTGATGGCAAATTCTGAACATTCTGCACTGAGGGCTAACTTTTGATCATGAAGAAACAAGGAGATTCAATTGAAAAATGCTTTATACAATTCAAACCATTGATCCTCCTAGCCTATAAGTTTACTCTCACTTGCTGCAGCTCACGAGCTAGAATATGCAAGTCTGCTGAAGGAACATTTGCTTCCGTATTTTCCCACAACAGGGGAGATTCTGTCAGCCTCCTTTCCCTAGACTTGGCAGAAATGTTAATATCCATCACGGCTAGAAATTCTTGGAATCTCAGTGCATTTATGGGGTGTTAGATGGGAGGAAGGACTGCCTGGTCATTTTACTGAGTAAATTGCCGAGCTGTGGTATAGTAAGTACAGTAATCACAAATGTTTTGCCCCTGTTGAAGGACTCTAGTCCTAGAAACTAGGATTGAATTCCTAAAATAGCAAAAACAGCAGAGCAGCTGAGAAAAAAGTCCTAGAAACTTTTAAGAACTCTTTCTCATCTTTCAGAGCTACGTTACAAAAGCATACAATTTGAATTTCTCCTTGGCGTTCAGTGTGGATTGCTTGCATGGAAGAAACGTAGCGACTTAACTCTGAAAACAATTTTATCCCACTGGATTGCAAACTCCATCAAATTTCCAAAGATCACCCCTTCTAGGAATAAAGATGCATTCGTAACTCGCTTTTAAAGAATTACTCATCTTTAAATCTGCCACTGTTTAATGAAAATCTTAACTTAATTTTCCTTCTTCTCTCCTTTGAAATTGTTCTCACCACATTATGCTCATTTGGGGATAATTTTCCTTTTCACTTTCTTCCCTTCCCCCATGTTTCACTTGCTTGTCACCCTGCATTCTAGAGATTTATATTAAAAATAAAGAAATCAATGTGTTGCTATGGAGACAAACTTTCATCCAATGCAACTATCTCATTTTCCCAATGAGTTTGACTGATGAAAGCAGAGGTAAAAATGATAATGGAAATACCCCATATTTTGAACAACCATCCAGTGCTGTAACACTACATTTATTTGTTTTCTGAGTGCATTGCTGTTAAACACAGTGGTCATTTTGACATAGTGAAAAGGCATGGCTTTACCTCTGACAAATTCACTGTGTGCCCTTAGGCAAAACACACATAGGCTTAATTGAGCCTGTAAAACATGTCTAGTATTGACCCAGTACAAATGTCTCAAGTGCCCCAACAATTAAGTCTTGTACACAGAACAAGACCTTGCCTTGTGGTAGATAATCCAAGCTCTATTTCTCAGCAGAGGATATGGTAGTGTAAGATCTCTTTTGCTTTCACTGCAGATTTTCAGGAGGAAGTTTGCATAGGCCCCCTGCTCTTCCAGAAAGCACAATAACTATCCATCACAAGGAAGGGAGGGAGGGAGGGAGGGAAGGATGGATTTAACATTGAAAAACACATTTTAAAATAACAGGAAAAATGGTTAGAAATTCTCTTTTTTAATACTACTGGATATTTACCAGCAGTACCATTTATATATATAAGCCAAGTGGAAGCTTAGCACAACTAATGATTTTTTTCTTTTTTAAAAAAAGCAGCTTTTAATCTTAAAATTAAAATGCAGCCACGCCTCTTTTGATAACATCAAGACACCATTTGCAGTATCTCAGCTCATTAAAGTTTTTTTTTTTTAAGTGTAGCTCCCAACCTCAAAAAAGTGTTTCTTTTCTGCTATACAATAAATTCCACCATGGCAACTAGGCAGACTTTGGTCTTCTGAATTCATTTTGAAATGACCCTGAGGTAATATTATAGTGTAGAAGATAACATACAGGAGGAAAAAAGCCTTTTGGTAATAATGGATCTTCTGAATGAAAAAAGTGCAACTCTATGGAAATCAAGAGCCAAATGTATATCAGAAGCATTAAAATAAGACCTGGCTTAAATCATAGAACAAACATTATTTTCATTTAAAACTAATTGGACGACAATTTTCAAAAATGTATCTTATTAAAAAAAATCCTCCAGAGGATCAGAGTAGAAAAATCTAAAACCAGTGTAATAGAAATTTCCCGTATTTTCCAACAATTATTTGAAACCTGCTCAAACATTTATTGAAAGGCACCTCTAGCTATGCCTATATAAAACTTTACAATGATATTGCCATACCTAGATCAATACTTATCCTTAATCTTTACTTCTCTTTTCCAATACTTTTCTCATCACCAAAACAACATGTGACTTATCAAACTGAGAGGGATGAATGGGGACTAATCAGGTTTCTTTTCCTCCATTTATCCAGCAGTGCTCAAAGCAGATGATTTATCAAGGAATTTTAAGGCCACAGGTTATGGAGGGGCATGTCCTTGATCTGGTGATTTGCAAGTTATGGGTTCTGCACTAAAATAACCTGAATTATTTGAGTGATCAGAAAGCATATTAAAATAAAATCTGCACGACATTAAAAATAACAAGAAATATCACAAGATCAAACTCTGATGTTGATAGTTGGCAGGGATTTATTTTTATTTTCTCACATAAGAGAACTGGAACACTCTCTGTACATATATATATACACAAAGCTTGTTTGCATCAGATCAAAAGCAGGGAATTTGGTGGGAATCATATTGATTTTATATAGAGAAAAAGCAATGCAGAAAAACAGGAAGAGTGACTACAGTGTTATCTTAAACCACAAATGGATCATGGCCAGCTTCTGAACAAAAGAAAATAGAAACAAAAAAAGAAAACACAAACCAAAAAACTTGGAAGCCAATAACTAAATGGCCTTCCCTGGGGATAGTATTTCAGCATTAAGAACAACACACAAGAATGATTAAAATGTAGTAAATCTAATGAAATTTTAGAGGGCTAAATAAATTTGTGGAGGGGCTGCACTGGAATAATGTAAAAGAAAAATATTTGCCTCAAAAGGGCATCAGCAAGATTCAATTCAATGTGAACGCATTATGGTAATCAGCATATGGTGAATTTATACTTATATTTCTGACAGCAGAATCCGGTGTATGCTCAGGTGAGCAGAGATAATTCTTATCCAGACAACATCAAGTCCCTTTGCAACTTCTGAAACTCAACCCTTGATGGAAGTTGGAAGTGAAGTCCAGAGGAATTTGCACATTATCATGCGAAATCTGTTGTCCTAAATCTACAGCAATTAAGTGAGGCCACAGGAGTGTGTTCTAGTTGTACATCCAAAAACAATTTATCAGTGATTGGCCAAATTAAGAAATGAATGCCACTGAATTGTGGGTCAGAGAGATAAGAAATGGGATGTTGTCACTTGTGAACTTAAACCAGGCTATATCGTGGCAAAGGAGATTTTTATTCTACTTATACACTGAGCGCTAAACTCTGCCACCATCAATGCAGCCCTATAATAAATAACTCTATGATAAGTTGGATATAGAGGGAAAGCATTGAAGCATGACCCTGTAAGTATAGACATGTCTCCTGAATGGAAGAAACCATCAATATTAAACTCAAGCAGCTAGGGAATTTCCTTTTTTTATTGTTGTTAAAAACATTGTCATTGTGTCCATGAAAGATGCTACTGTCTCATTGTTTCAATTGTTTTCTGCCCCAGCTAACATGCATCAATACAGGTGGGGGAAAACATTTCTTCAACATGTCAAATAAGGTACTGAAATATGAAACAGATACACATTGATGTGTGTTGCATATGCACACACTTATTGTTTATGTTTATATATTTTATATATATAAACAAAAATAAACAATAAGTTAGATATGAAGTTTGTTCTGGGATAGAGAGCGTATCAATGGTTGGAATAACGGTTCTCTTGTTCCTTTTCTCCCATCACCCTTTCTTTTCCAAGTGCATGGTGCCAAAACACTCATTCTGTACGCAGAATTATATGGATCCCTGAATCTGTGAATACTGGTCCACTCATCTCACCAGTCCTCAGCGCAAAGGAGGCATCTTCAAAAGGTTTCTGCATTTGACCTGTCAGACAGAAAACAATTTTCAAGTGAAAAGTGGAAAACTGACAGCCCGATCAAGAATATCTAGAATTAATCCCAAGCATGAACGTCTAGAAGTAGGAAATGTTGCCCTCACTGGTTCTAGCTCAACAGAAAAAAGCCAAAGGCAATCCTATAAAAGTAGTCCTTGATTTACACCCACAATGAAATCCAAAATTTCCATTGCTAAGCAAGGCAGTTAAGTGAGTTTTGCTTCATTTTACAACCTCTATTATCACAGTTGTTAAGTGAATCACTATAGCTGTTAAGTTAGTAACACCACTGTTAAGTGAATCTGATTTGCCTATTGACTTTGCTTATCAGAAAAGATGATCACATGACCCCAGGATACTGCAACCATCATAAATACATGACAGCTGCCAAGTATCCAAATTTTGATCATGTAACCACGGGGATGTATTAATGGTTATAAGCGTCAAAAACAACCACAAGTCTCTCTTTTCAGTGTTTCTGTAACTCTGAATGTTTACTAAATGAATGGTTGTAAATCAAGGACTACCTGTAGTAGCTATGAGCACACAAAAATCTGTAATATAGGATTCCATATTCATAGACTGGACTTTTACACCTTTATGGCCAGAATCTAAATATTTGAAGACATATTAAATGATCTTACTGAAAAATATCACCCAAATATTAATTCTGTTCCAGTGCTGGATAAATATATGTGTTTTCCTTTTAACTGGTGAGCACTTTTTCAGTGATAGGATGTTAGTTAAGGATCCAGTTTTGTGCACACATTTTCTAATATTTGGAGCTTCTGGGATTAAAATGGCAGGCTGTCCCTTCCCTGACACATTCTCCATCGACATGTTCCCTGGAGATCGTCCACCATTTCAAATACAGAGGAGCAGAGAAAATACATCAGAACCCACATGCCCTGTCAAGCTCAAATGTGATTGAACCAATCTTAATACCTAGCATGTGTGCATGTTTTGACTGCAGAAACCTGAATCATTCACCATATCTTATCTGCACTTTCTTTGCTGCCCAATTTACCCTCATGATTCGTAATCAGGAGGGCTCTGCATGTGCAGAACCAAGCAGCAGGGTGGCATGCATCACTTCAATATGCATATGGGAGAGTTCCACTCTCCAATGCTTCCCCCCGCATCAGACAATCTTCAAAAATAAAGTACAACAGAGAAAGGATCCTAATCTTTTTGCTGTGCGCTGTGTCTAATTTTTAGCAGCAGAGATGTGAGTGTAGGGCCCCTCTTTCAAAACTTACTGCCAAGTTTTGAAGGGACTTCCTTTCTCTCCCATCTGACTATAGCAGAACTATTCTGCAGAAGCAGCTCATGACAGCCCAGGGAATGTCTTTTGAAATCTATAGAGAAAAACAGCTGGGAGAAAGGCAGTTACTAAACTCCTGTGATGCATCAAAAAACAAATTGGATCAGTATTCAATTTACAGGGGTTCAAAGGTTTACCTCACCCTTATCAAAATATTGGATCTTTTAACTGGCATTTACTTCCCTTCAAGTCTTGAGTATCAGTACCAAGGACAGAAAGAAAAAGAAGGGAGCCCTGGTGACTGAACTTAGCACCAAAAATTAGGACTTGCTGTCCTAAGATGCCAAAATTGACCCAAGTAGAAAGGAAACTGGGTAAATCTCGGGTAGAACCCTTGAATTAGAATTGTTATGTACAGTATTGCCACTGCTATAGAAAATGAATCCAGAAAGCTTAAAGGCAGCGTTTCAGATGAACCCGACAGAATTTTTATTTTTGCATTTTCTTTGCATGCTGCATATAATCCTGTGGGTTTGTGTGTCTGAGAAATTAGTAGAATTTATTATTTATTTGTGGCTTTCAATCCATCTGCCACTTTTATAATTATAACTCTAAACTTCTTCCAGGACTTGTCATAATGGCTTTAGCCTGTTATTTCCCCCACAGTTTTAGCTCATAAAATGACTAGAAGGGAAAACGAAAAGATTTAAAATTATAATCCTGCTGGCAACAGAATTTTATAGGGAAAAATCACACAAGTATAAAATATTTCTTTTTTGAACTGAACTTTAAAATGGAGGATATCAAAAAAAGAGACATCTTTTTTTTCACAAAGACACCAAAGCTTGTTATGGGTGCAAATGCATGCTCTTGCAATGCTCTATATCAGGGGTGTCAAACTCGCGGCGTCACATGACGTATCAGGACTTTTTTCCCCTTTGCTAAACCGGGCATGGGCATGGCCAACACGAGACACATCCAGCCCACAGGATGGGAGTTTGACAGCCCTGCTCTACACGCTATCATTGCAATCCTAGTTTTGCTCATTCTTGAACAACCACAGTATGAATGGTCTGACCACAACAATGTAATTCGCTGCTATAGGATTTTTTTTTTGAAAAGAAAAAAATAGGAAGACTGGTTTAAAAATGCAGGATGCATTAAATTGAATTACCACCACAGAAAAGCAAGAAAATAATTAAGTCATTCAAGTCAATTACTTAAATTGTTTCTCATTTCATAACTGAATTTATAACTATTTGTAATTAAGTATTCAATTTTGAAAAAATGCACATATTTCCAGAAGAAATGTGGATATTAATTAACTGTAATAGGATATGCTACTTTGCCTTAAATAATTGGTTTTCTCCATGCAGCTGTGTAGCACATAATTTATAACCTTCAAATAAATGTTGATTTGGATTTATTCTCAACCCAAAAGTTCTTAATTTCTGAATCAGGAAAAAAAAACCATCTGTTTCTTCATCCAGAATTTAATAAAGCAGAGGAAATGTCAATTGCTCTTGATTTTTTAGAAGACTAAATGAGAATGCTTATGTTTTTTTCACTTCTAAACATATCCAGGATTCATAATTGTAGCAAATTATGGTTAGCAATCCCATCGAAAGAGTACAAGATGACAGAAAGTGGTTATCATGGAAGACCTGCTTGTGCTCCTAGTCCCATCTAGTGGACAACAAAATTCCAGCAGCATTGCTACTGCATCATTGTGCCTGTCTCATCTAAACTCTCTTTCTTTCAGTAAGACACCCAAGACCACAGCTGAAGTGACAGTTTCTAAATGAGACCCAACTACCAGTCACTGGCAGACTATGATTAATAGCTTTTTCATTACTTTGCAATCCCAAATGCCAATATTAGCAATCATCTTTTCTTCTGGAAAATATTTGACTCGGGAAGGAATTACTGCCTCTGAACAATAAGGCAGAATTTGTGAAGATAAAGGACAATTTAAAAAATAGTATCTTCTTGCAAACCAAGAATTTACTCCCAGGAAAAGAAAAGAAAGTTTTTGACCAAAGTTAGCAACTTCATTTTTTTTCTTCCAGTTACACATAAACATTAACTATCAAGGGCAAAGTCTATTATTGTAAGAAGGAACTAAGGTTTTGGATGATAAACAGTAGCTATGCTAATTATTTCATCTGTCTTGCAAATTCATGTTCTATATATTGATATGAATTTACATGCTTATTTCTTTAACATTTTTTTAAAAGATCCTTGCGAGGATATTATTAAATATTTTTCTCTAAATTTATTCTGCCACTACTGATGGATCCAATTTGGAACTTCTATTTTGGGATTACCTAAAGACCGTATATGTTCCAAATACTTCTCATCCTTGAAAAACATACAAATGTTATTATTAGAAGCTCATCAAGACAAAAACCAAACCCTGCCACAAAATTGCTCGTAATACCTTCTTAAGGTCCTGAAGACAGGAGAAAAGTTAACCAAATGCTTTGGGCGTGAAAATCCAGATCTGGCTTTATTACACTGTAACCACTTGCCTTTAAAGTGTACTTTCACTAACCATGAGTTCAAAAGCCTTTCTTTCCTAATTGACCAAGGTGGACACAAAGTCAGAAGATATAAGCAGCATAAACGCACATGAAATACAGTACATAAATGCCTATATTAAAAATGCAAAGCTTTTCTTTCTGGAAATACTGTTAAGGTCACTTAGTATAATGATTTCAGATTTTTATTGATCAAAGTATCGGATATATCGACCTTTACACGAGAATTTCAGGCTCTGACAATTTGATGGCTATTGGTTAGAGGATATCTCTAGCATCTGGTGTAGACTATGAGTTCATCATAATTAATTAAATTAGTTACTTGAATACTAAATTATGCCATTATTTTCAAATAGCTCATTTCAACAAGATGATTGGGTTAAGTTGGTAGCAGATCTGGTCAGAGCTTTCTCTGCATGGAGAGAAACTATAAGGCACATATTTTTTTCTCTGCAATTTTTGATTCACCAGAGTCAGGGACTCAGAACAACTTACAAATTAATCATGTTTAAACGGTCTATATATTATCTGCATTATGTTCATTACAGTATACTTTCCTAGCAGCATATATATTTGAATTCAGGTTCAAGAAAGTTGCACAAAAGCATTATCAATCATTAAGGGGAACACTGCCTCATACCAGATATTTTATTCCCAGGTCAAACAATTGCTGCCCCTTGTTCTAGAATGAAAAGCTGTGTTGTTTGATTCTCAATCTCTTCTAAAGAAATTATTTTTGTAGCAAATATTCAAGATACAAACTTAATGAGTCTAATGATAAAGATGCCCTATCAAAAAACGAATTATTCCCTCTCAATAGCTTCTTGATTCTTGAGCATGCCTCAACATCAAGAAAACTCAGTATTTAGAGACTGTCACCACCCCTGGAATGCTTCAAAACAATGGAGAAAACAATGGAGAAAACCTAAAGAATGTGGACATTTTTCGGCATCTGGGATCCTACCTCCAAGGCAATAGCAACATCAGCCTGGATGCATTGGTGAGAATTCACCGGTGGGTTATGTGGCAGACAAATGCCAACCCGTCTTAAATCTACTTTTTACAAGACAACCATCTGCCCTGTATAGCGCTGAATGCTGGGCAGCAACAACAGGGACCGAAAGTTATCTCCATACCATGGAAATGTAAATACTTCATTGGATATCGGCGATCTCCCTTCTTGACCACATCACAAATGACCCCATTTGGCAACATTTTGGAGTGGCACCAATTATAGAGAAGATGAGAGAAGGCTGGCTCCACTGGTATGGACATGTCCTGCACCTTCCACCATTGCCAAGAATGCCTACCAACTAGAAGTCAATAGTCAGCTATTTCACAGGCATCCAAAACAGAGATGGCAAGAGATATGCAAGTTGCAGGCCTGCGCTCTGGAGACGCAGCTGACCGTGGAAAATGGTGTTCAATGATCCAAAAAGCAGACCCTGCAGTAGTGGGAATACACTAGGAAGAAGAATAGCTTCTTGATTCTGCACTTGCCATTGCAGCCCACTCATTCAGAGTTCTCCTATTCACTTCTATGAGAAGGTATTTCTAGGCCATGTATCATCCCATACTACCTTTCCTACAACCTGGTGACATGTTCTGTACTCAACTTCTTGAAATTTCCAGTTTCAAAGAAAATGAGGTTTCTAGCTTTTAAAACTAAAATCATACAAGCAACAGCTAGTGAAATTCAGAAGTTTAAGGCCAGATCAAGTTTGGCAAAATGGGAGAACTTCAGCCCATGAGATACAGTATTTTTTTTCCTTCTCAGATGAGGAAAACAAGCAGAATAGATGATACAAAATAAATATGTTAGTAGAATCAATTAGCAGCAGTTTAGTAGAATTCCAGTGATCTTGGTAAACAAGTCAACATCTCAATTTATGAACTGAGATCTCAGGCATGGAAAGGCGTTTCCCAATACCTGCTAGCTGCAACTCTTGTTCACTGTCATTGAGCTTCAGCATCTTTTAATTTTCAAACAAAAATAGTGTCTCATGAAAGCCAGGAGAGACATAGCAACAGAAACATTGTTAGGCCTTTTCTATTAGCGCCTTTTATTTTCAAAACAAGCAGATAATAACCCACACTTAGGAATCTGATTGATAGAGGAAATCTTTTACTATTTTCCTGTAAACCTTTTTTTTTTCAAGGCTAAAAGATATCTGATTTCAGGATTTTTAAGACAATGGCCCAGAAATGGATGCAATTGTCCTGGGTAGCATACTTGAGGCCAAAGACAGATTATCCATAGTGTTTCAAGGTACATTATGCTGTGCCCAAGGCTAGGAAAATTAACCTAATGTAAAGGAAACAACCTTCAGATGGTAAATTGCTTAACAATAAAGTATCCATTAATATAAATATACAGTAGGAACTAGAGAGAAATAATGATTCAGCTGGGCTGACAGAGCAGGCAGGAAGGTTTATCATATGCAGGATGTGTTAGGAATGTAAGTCACCTAACAGTTGGGTTGGAAAATATATAAACCAGGATAGACATTTTAATACTGTCTCTTTAAGGGAATGCGAAAATTGTAATTGGGTGTGGTTCCTCAAACGGCCATAAGATGGGGCCAGAAACCTGGGTTGTTCTGTCCTATTGAGAGTGTTGCCATTCCTGTATTTCCCTGTTGATTGTTGCTGATCATAGTTCTTGCATTTGATGTAAGTCTGTTACTGAACTGTTTTTGATACTGGACTTTGATTTTGGATTATCCCTCGACTGAAAACTAATTGCTTTAACCGTGTATGACTTGGACTGTGTTTGGGCTTTGCTTAACAGTTTTACTGGAAGTAAAAACCTACATTTTACTATATACTGTATCGGTGTGCTAGTTGTGTGTTATTCTTCACCACTCTCACTATGTCTCCCTGTGTGCGCTCATTCTCCTAACGGGGAACTACCTCAACAGGATGCATGCAAACAATGCAGCATCTTCACCTATTATGGCTTAGAACGCTTTTCATTAAATGCTACAATTATTTTGATCCAAAGCAAAATCCAAGATGCATGATAGACTCCATTTCTCAAAGAAATTTTAACAAGGCACCTAACATATTCAATAACATCAAATAGTTAAAAAGGAGTCCTTGAGCAATGCAGACAAGTGTCAAAACAGCATATTCACAGAATATGAATACTCAAGTTACAAAGTGGGCAGCATTTGTAGTAAGTCATTGCAATAAGTCATTATGACTATTATTAAGTGTTGTACTTTATGATTCTTGACGAATGTATCTTTTCTTTTATGTATACTGAGAGCATTTGCACCAAGACAAATTCCTTGTGTGTCCAATCACAGTTGGTCAATAAAGAATTTTATTTTATTCTATAAGTAGAGGTCACCAAATAAGGGGCCCTCTATCTTGTGACAGTTGTCGTAAAAAGCAGTATTTCCAAAGGGAGATAGACCATAGTTGGGCTTAATTGTGGCATTGTTAATTTGGCCAAAATTAGGAAATGCTGTTATCATTAGCATAAGACCTCTCAACAAGACATCGGTCAACTTTTGGAATCTTAAATTCTCTTCAATAACTCTAAGCAGCACAATGGCCACATTTCAGCTTTTTTGCCTATGTGGAATTTTAAATAGCTCACCCTTTTTTTCCATTATGTATGATTCTCAGAAACTGCCTTGACCAATCCCTGCAATTTTCTTGGCAAGGTTTTTTTTAAAAGTAGTTTGTCATTGCTTGGTTCCTCCAGCTGAGAATGAGCCCAAAGCTATGTGGATATGTGCCTAAGGGGAGACTAGAACTCAGTTTCCCAGTGTCTAGCCTTATGCCTTAACTGGCTCTCAGTTCACCTCTTAGAAGTCTCCTATTCCTATCTAGAAAATCTCTTCCTCCCAAAAAATAATCAGACCAAAAAGTGCAGCCATAACTCTTTTAGTGATAGAGGTTTCATACTGGAAGTTCCCCTGAAGGTTGAAGGGCTGAGTTGTGGCTTTTGACTCCTCAAAAGTTGCCAATCCCAGACCTTTGGACATTCTGATACCCTCTGTCCCCTCTCTATGTGTGTTGTTGTATATACTTTTATATGTACTCTCATTTTGTACAAGAAAAATAGTAAAAAGTTGGTTGCTTCAACAATATATGCTGTAACAAGGACATAGCTTCCGTAACGCATGATCTGATTAGTGAAAGGTATGTTATTATTAGGTACATAATCTGCAAGCTGAACACATAATATCCAGAACTTCTTCAAAAGAATTATCCCAAAATTAAGCTTCCTTGAAGCATAAAAGAGAACAGCCTACAACAGCCCAGACAACTTTCAAAGCTTGGTTTTCTTTTCGAGAATTGGCTTGATAATATGGCCATTGTTATAGGCTCTGATTGTCTTGAGCAGGAGTGTCAAACTTGGTTTCATTGAGGGCTGCATCAGGGCTGTGTTTGACCTTGAGGGCCAGGGTGGATGTGGTCAACTCAACCTCACTCATGTTAAGGGCGCCTGTGGTGGCCCAAGGGCGCTGCCAGTGAAAATAGGCTCCCGAGCTCTTTTTTCAGTTGCAATAGCTTCCTGAAACCCTTTGCCAGCAAAAATGGAGCTTGGGAGGGCCACCCATAGCCCTCCCGACATCCATTTTCACTGGCAGAGGTACTGCGGGCTGGTCCTTTGCTGTTTCCAGGGCAGCCCCACGGGCCAGATCTAAACACCCCGTGGTCCGGATCTGCGCACCCCTGCCCAGGCCTTGAGTTTGACACCCCTGGTCTTGAGGGTTGTTCTGTATTCAAAAACATTGATTTATTCATTTTGCTCCCTCTTTAGCATGTACTTCACAAAAAAGCAATTATTTCTAAGGAGAGGAAAAACCAGTGTCCTTCCTTTTATAATCTTGATGGATATCCCCCAACCTGTTCAGAAAGCAGGACTGCAGCCCCATAAAATCAATTGACTCACCTCTTCCAAAAGTACCCAGGTCTCCCCCTGCCTTGGCTGAGCTGCAGTCACTGAACTGTGATGCTAAGGATTCAAAATCTTCCTCCCCAGATTTAATCTTCTGGATGTAGCCTATGGAGAACAGGGAGTAAAAGAGTTAAGTATCAAGAGGTCTGCTATGAAAAGGGAATATTTCTAGTTACAAAGCTAGGATTACTTAGGATGTTACTGTTAATGCTACTTCTAGATAATCGCAGGGGTTTCTTTTCATTTTTTAGGAAGGAAAGATCCACAAAACCATATTTATTTTTTTCTACAAAAAAACAGTATTTCCATATAGAAAGCTATGTATCATAAAACACATGATATGCCTAACTTTGCTTATTCTCTAGAATACTTTTTTTTTTTTTTGATATGGGAATTCGAAAGGTTGGGGGAAGGGGAAGCATTATCTTATATTTGAAGTGGCTGAATCTGGGTAAGTTTCACTGTGGATACCAATCTCCCTCCTAAACCATTCTCTTTCTGTTGTTATACTGTACATATATTATCCTAAACTGCCTACAACTACAAGTTATTTATTCTTAAAATACACTATCGAAAACCTACTTCTTCTTTTGTTGTTATTTTTGCTAAAAACAACCCTCTGTACTGCAGTTCACCTATTTCACCTTCATCCTATCTGGTTTGGCTTTGCAGGACAACTGTATTTTTTTTAAAAAAAAAAAGATGAAAAGCATCATATGTGAAAGTTACCCATGTATGCCTAATTGCTTTCCAGTAGTTTTCTATAAGCAGGAATTGTCTTCTTATACAGTAGTACTTGTAGCAAACAGTATTACCATTTATTGTGCAACATAAGACAGTCAAAATAAGTGAGCCCCCATTCACTAATTTTAGGGAGAAGTTACAATCAAGAGGAACTTTCTCTCTTCCCAAATACAATTATTGTTAATGTGAAAGTGAATAATTTGATTGTCCCACTCCCCCACACCATCTTCAGTCCTTCACTTTTGCCTGTTTGGGGGACTGAACAGGGAGTCCTCAGTATAATTAAGTTGGCTCTCTATGCAATTTAAAACCTAGAAAATCTTACTTGCATAATAATAAATTGAGGGGGAAGGAATCTACCTGTTGTTTTGTGTTACAGCTAATTAGGTTTTATAAATATTAAATCTAAGTTCTTTCAGTTATGCTTTAAACTGTTCTCAACTTACCTTTATAGCAACGTAATTTGCCTTGATTTCATAAGAACTTTTTCTTTGATCATTCCCTTGCTTCACTCCCCGATGAACACTTATGTGTACTGGCATCTTGCCTCCCATATAAATAAAAGCAAATTGCTTTGCAGTTTAGGAAACATCTTTTCAAAAACCATAGGTTAATTGCAACGCAGCAATTATTCATTCTTCATGTTTTTTAAGCCTCCATATTTGCCATACAGCATGATCTTTTGGTTATTTAAAAATTGCTTATAGTTCCTATGGCCATTATGTTCCTTGTAAAACACATGCAAATGTGTTCCGTATCTGTATTCTGTTCAAAGTGTTTAAGAGTGTTTTATCATTTTATTTTCATGCGAAGTTTGCAAACTTGTTTAGGCTGTTGAGAGTCTGCAAGCAGCCAAAGGGTACTCAATGAGTCTTGAGGTTGCACTGGGACTTGAATCTAGATCTTGTGCATGCAAGTCTAATATGTAAGCCATTTCAGTTGTTACATTCTGATACATTCGGTATCCCCAGTGGTCACTAGCAGCATTTCTAAAAACACTCAAGATTCCAATGAAGAAATGTGTAACCTCTCTTTGCTAGTTATATCAGCACAATGGTGGTTGTTTGAAGCTAAAAGAAAATATAAATGGAGACTCAAGAGAGGCTCAACAGAAATGCTGATGTTTACTTTGTATGCATCACAATTAAGGAACAGAGTCGGTGCTCAGCTCAACACTACTTTACAACAATCTGCAGATGCTGCTGTTTTTTGACGAGTTACATTTGCTGGAAACTGGGCAATTCTCTTTCTGTCCTTCAGAAGTATTGGGAATACAACTTTCAGAATTCACAGCCCATATGACTTAATATGGTCTGGGTACACCTGGAGAGGCTGTTCTAATCTTATCTATTTATAACAACAAAAACCTGCTTACATGGCAGTCCAGTCAGGAAGAACTGTGTGACAGAGTCCAGTACTTCTTTAATGGCACTGCTTAAGCATTATTGTGTTACTTGCAAGACAATTGAGCAGATGTTACTTACAGATGTACACTGAACAAATTTATGGAAGTATACTGAAAACCAAGATCAAATGAACTATTTCTTACAAAGACTAGCTAAGCATTCAAGCAGGATTTTCCAACAGAGCACTCCAGAAATACATTTCTGATTTCTCTCCTGCAGTGAGACGTGTTTATGCAGATCAACAGCACCTGGATAGAAAGCAAATGGCACGTTGGCATTTGAATTGTCCAAGAAGTGCTGTTTTGGAAAGGATGGGAGGTAGTGGGTGACTATCAATTCACCTAAATAAAATGAGCTGCAATTTATCAAGCCCTCTAACTGCAGAAAATGAGATCTACTTCTGAAGATGTTGTATTTTGGGATGCACTCTTTTTTCCTATGAGTATTTATATAAATACAAATCACATATTTAGTGCTCCAACAAGTATACAAGATCCTGTATATGGCTACTGTCCCACCATGTTGGTCTCTGGACAATCTGGGGCAGGCCCATGGTTATCCCTGAACTCATGAGCCACCTCAGACTCCACTCCTAAAGAAGGCAGACTGAAGTTCCCCAAAATTGTAGATCTGGGGAATTCCACTGCCAGCTCAGAAATTAAGGTAAGAAGCACAGGAGTTGCTGTGCAGCAGGGAGGCTGGTCTAACAGCAGCAATCCCAACTGATTTCTAGAGGTCAACTTAATGAACAGGAGCTCACTGATCTGGCAACCTGTAGTTCAGCAACTCCAAAGCCAGTAAGAAATTCCCAGATAACAATCATCCCACCCTCCATCCTGGGATCTTGGCTGATGCCACACCTGAAACTCAGCTGGAAGAGCAATGTCCCTTCTAGTCCGAGCCAGCTGTAAAGTGGTACACGCCAGATGATCCATTCATTAATGGTTAAATCACTGGTGAGAGAAGCTTTATTAGACCGACCTAGCATTCAGAAGCAGGAGCCGAAAGCCAGGGCTTCTGAAGATCTACTGATAGGGTATCAGGGTCTGAAATTGAGAAGCTAGAATGTGGAACCCCTATAAACAATAGTCCTGCATCCCCCAGGAGTGGCCTGCTCCTTTTCTCCCACCATATCTCATCTTGCCTATCACTATCATAATATTTTGGCCCCAACAGCAGCCCCATGCCCATATTATCATTTCTTCAGGTTTTGGGGTTAATGAGTAACCGAATATAAATATCCAAGCCCCTTAGTTCCCAAGACAAGGAACCAGCTGTTATTCAGAATAGAACAACAGAGTTGGAAGGGACCTTGGAGATCTTCTAGTCCAATCCCTGGGAGGAGCAGCTAGGCACCTCGAGACACTTCACCAACTCTCAGAGTTTGTCAGGGCACCCTATAACCACCTCTCCCTCTACTATGACACACCTGCACACACTAGCATAAACAGGCACCTCTCCTCAGCAGCTACCACAGCAGTCAAGAGGGTCTCTTCCCTTATACACACACAGTCAGTTCCTCTTCCAACTCTCATCACGAGGAGGAATTCACAGACACTCACACCAACATCCAGGACCAGCCCTCACTTGCTACTTCCACAGGCTAGTAGAGGCTTTCATCCCGTCCAACTCCCCCACCAAATTTACCTCTGGTTCTCACCCAGAGAAGTTTATGGAAATTTTTATCTGTAATGGGAGGCCGAACATATTCAAGAGGAATTAGGTTACTGATGATCAAGCCTTCATACTACAAATACCAATAGCTAGGGAGCAACAGTGGCTGAACTATTCTCTCCTCTTCTATTTTGACATCTTGAACGCCTCTGATTGATCACACATGGTTTCTTAGCCTATTGGAACCCTGCTAGATCACACAACCAGCCCAATCTTATTCATGAGAAGGAATAATTCCTTTAAAATCATGTTCCTTAGCATCTTAAGTTTTAAGATTTGCAGTCTTTTCCTCTACTATTATCATCTTGAGAGCCAGCAAAAACCTCAATTGGAAAAAAATCTTTTTTGGGAGGTCACTTTGCTGCTGCCTTGTTCTCTGACTAACTTGGCTGGAGTTCATCCATTAGAGAGATTACTTCCTCCCTCTTTGTCCCAGCTATAAAGAACATAGAAGACTCCTTTGCTTGTGATAATTAATTTCTCTGCTAGAGGTTTCAGCGGGGCTAATTTAGTAATATTCTAAGATCACTAATATCCATTTCTGAAAGAACTACTGCGATGCCGAGAACATTGTCTTCCAATAACTTAGTTCTTGCTGCGTGCAGGTTTGGGGATACCATGGACTACTGCCAGGATCCAAATTGAACTTATCTAACATTAAACTATCCTCAGGCTATGTAATTCAAGAAAAAGGGAAATAAGTAATAATTTTGGGAAGAGGGAGAATGTGACAAATTCATAATTCAGTACTAAACCACTTGATTTCATTTCTTTCCCTCTTAACAATAAACAAACAAAAAAATCAAAACAGATGGAGTAGAGAACAAAAGATGGCAATATTTGCAAGTCCAGGCCTGCTATCTTTCAAATGTTCTAGCTCTGTAGAAAAGCTTTCAGATTTAATCTAGCTGCCTTATGAAAAATCTTCATGATGCACATAGCTTTGCTTCTAAACATTTTGTACCTGTTTGACAAAACTAGCAATATAAATGGCTCAACACAAGCAGCAAAGTGTCTGTTAAATGAAGGACAGTCCTCAGCTTATTGCACACACAGTTGTGTGACTGTGACGGTTATTAAATGGGCCATGTGGGTGCCTCAGGGGTTTGGGGAAATTCTGGAGGCCTTGGACTGCTCCTCACCAGACCTGAAGGCCTTAGCCAGCTACAAGGTCCACCACCTTATGCAAAACTGCTGCAGGCTGGGAGGTCTCAGCTGGCTACAAAACCCACATAAATTGCTCCACTTACCTCTCAGCCGATGCAAGGCCCGGCCTTCCTACAGAGGTCAGCTTGTGCAATGCTGCAAATAAGTACCATTCTCTATACGCTTCCCAGATGTGGTGGGGTGGAGAACATTTCTGTTTCTGCACCCCACAGAAGAAGCTCAGCTTTTGCTTTGTGCGTGAAAGGTGGAAAACAGTTTAAATCATGAAGATTTATACACACATGGAAGGATATGTGTTTAGGGAAGGGAACTCCTCTGGTGGGGAGCCTAGATCTTCATGATGTAAGCTTCATCTCTGCACTCTGTGAAAGAATGCCAACTGCTCCTTCAGCCAGCCCCTAGAGACAAGAAGGAGTCATTTTGGCAGCTTGCAACTTTCCCTGCTGGTTTCCCTACTGACTTTCTGAGGCAGCCAGCAGGAAAGATCACATGATCACGGGGCACTTGGAAACTAGTGCAAATAGATTTTCAGGTTCCTGAAAAGTGGTCATGTGACTTCAGCGAAGTAGCAGGGTGACATGTTATGATGGCCAGACATGCTTTATGGTCATAAAGCATCCTTTCGGAGGCAATTGTACCTATAAGCGTTTGTTAAACAACTGGTCATAAGTTAAGGACTGCCTGTAAGCAGAGAAACATGCCTTATATCAACTCAAATCATAAGATACTCTAGCTGTTAGTGGTATTCAAAAATCTCTCAAAATCTCTTCAAAAGGGATCTTTCAGGAGCTCAAAATTGAGATGTCTTTTGTTTCTGTACAAATCAGATAACAGGTGAATGTTTTCTAACTGGTTGTGCCCAATGGTAAATACCAACAGAGGTCTTTCACAGCTTTTAAATCAACTGCTCACACATATCTAAATCATGTAACTAACTGTGAGTAACCCCAAACAGACCTCCCAAATCTAGCAAATCAGGCAAGTTAACTCATAAATGAATCTGGACAATCACTTTAAACAATTTAACACATTCACAAAGCTTCTGTCAATTCCCTTACCTCACAATGGTATTAATAAACACAGTAATAGCAGAGTTAAAATCTACTAAACAAATACATGACAGGCAATGATGATATACCTGTCAAACTGATGGCTCCCAAAGGATCTATTTAAACAATTCTGAGCTATAATTATGTTCATTAGATATGATACCTCTCTTCACAGATATCCAATGAAGCTCAGCTATTTGATTGCGACTGAGATGGGCATTGATGCAATACATTTTGTGAGATTTTGTTGTTGTTTTTGTTTATAATTTTACTTGCTCATTTTTAGAAGATAATAACAGGCTGTTCTCACTACATCAACAGTATCAATCTTTCTTTATCAAGTCAAAGTACACATCTTTTAAATAATTATATGAAAACTTCCACGACCTTTGCAGCAAATTGAGTATTTCAAGGGCAGATGGAGGTTCTAGCAGAAAATGGATTTCCTTCCCTCCTGACCATAGTGTTTCATATTTTGTAGAATTATAAAAAAGATAATAAAAGTGACAAATGCATACATTCCTAACCCTGCAGCCGAAAAGTTGGATGAAACAACCTTTAATCACATCTTTCTTTCTGTCCTTAAGTGACATAGAAGATTGTCCTAACACAAAAATTATCAGATGGGATTGTCTCAGGGGCTTTCAATTGATACTTTAATACATTTTAAGCAACACTTGAATATAAGAACTACACCGGGAACTCATATAAAATAAGATTAAATTGTCTCTCTCTATAACCTTATCAGATGACGGAGGCCATTTATTGCTGCTGCAGAAACAACTTTTCATTTACCTGGTATTCTATCTGAAAAAGATAACATGCAGAAAAAAGCTGGTCTCAGAATTTCTACTTGAAAATGTAATTCTGGGACTTTGGTTTGCAGATAAAGGACTGTAGCTCCTGGAATAGTGACCTCATGTTAACATGTTTGCTCAATTTCAAGAAAATGTTGACAAAAATGTCCACTTCATACTGTTTTTATACTCACAAAATTCAAGAAAATTCAAATTCTGTAGCAACTCTACATTAAAGTCAAAGTCCTTCAATTTAGGGGTGTTATGAGTCCAGGCATAGATTAAAGAAGATTCCTAACTTCTAGTTATACTTTATCTCAACCTATCAGAGGCACACCATGTCCAGGAAGATTGAACTAGCCAGTTATTACAATTCATCTTAGCAAAAATTTTAAGCACAGACCAGACTACAGTGAAGATGACAAATACTCTTTGTCTTTCTCAAGTCATACACACACACACACACACACACACACACACATTAACCAATGGTAGAGAAAGAACATTCAGAAAGCATTTCTGTTACCACTTCTCTTGGCGCTTCCCCACATTATTCCATGCAATAGTGATCCAACTTCCATGGGAAAAAGTAAATGGACTAAAAGTAATCTGTTAGCTGGCACTTCCATGGTAAAAATTATTCAAAATAAGAATGGACAAATAGCTTTTCAGCTGCCATTTGGTGCAGATAGACATCTCCCTAATTCACTGAACTACTACATGGGGGAAGAGGAACAATACAATCAGACTGTAAGTTTCTGTAATTATAGCTAATCTCTGGGCAGCCCCAAGGCACTTGTTTGTGAGGTGGGCAACTATATTAATTGGTTATATAAATATTATCTCAATAAAAATGGTTGTAGACATCCCATGGAGTTGATTTCATGGACTTGTATACCTAATACAACTGACACTTTTCCTCCCCCACTTCTTTTGCCAGAGGAAGAAGGATGGCTCTTTGGATTCTGTACTCCAGGAATCACTAAAGGAACTGGAAAACTATCAAAAGATAACCAGATATTTCTTATTCCACACACACACACACTTTCTTATGCAGAGAACTTCTATTCTGCCTCATTGTTGAGATAGGATAATAATTGAAAATACAAGTGGCATCCCATGGAAGATTTTTATTCCTGCAGTAGTGCTAGCAATGCCAGTACCAACAAGGACGTATCAAGCTCTATTGACCGAGGGTTGGTTTTATATGAGTGCTGTAATCCTATCAGACAGTTGAAGCATCTCTTTAGAGGCATATTTTTGAAAGTCAGATATTTGCCAATAAACTGTGACGTGCAATTGGGAAGAGAAAGGATTCCAAGGGCTTTAACCAATGAGAGAGGGGCTGACTACTACATATAAGCCATGAGTTCCACCCCCATCCTGCCAGTTTAGAGGCTCATGAAATGTAACTGATTTTAAAACCCTGCCTTGATATTTTTCACAGAGGCTCTTGGACTCAGAATTACCAGAATTTGGGGGAAAGGAAAGTATGATATAAAGGTATAATCATTTAAGAATAGAGCAAGCAAAGTATTTCACTGGGGCTTGACAAATACAGGCATGATATTCCCCTCTGAAAAAAAAATCTGAAAAGTAGCCAGGGGTGCAGGGGTTGCCTAAGCACCCGCCGCGGTCCGCGCAGCGCCCCAGTGGGAATTAAATTGGCAACGCCCCCTTGAAGCTTTAGCAGAGTAAACTAATCAAAAGTGATTTTTCAAGATGAGTCTGCATGATAAGTTTTATTGTTTGACAAAAAAATAATAATAAAAAGCACCATTAGAATGCTCTCGGGCAAAGGATTTCACATTTAAAAAATAAAACAAACAAACAAAAACAACAAACAAACCCTGCTTAACAGACAGAAAAACAGCCACGATGCTTCACCTCTAATTGGACTTTCTCTTTGTTCCCTTTCCTTTGATCAGCATTGCTTCTCTATGCTTCTTTCTAGCTAGTTGAGCTGATAGCATAACTTTGAGTCTGGCCTGTCTTTTGGCTACAGTTGTCTTCCTCTTCAGTTCCAGATTGGCCCTCTTTGCTTTTAAATCCAAAACAGCTAGAGGGGACCATGTTGCAGAAATGTGGAGTAGTTGCAACCATCATTTTAATGAAGCATTCTTCTATGAAAGGTGCCATAACATTTTGCTGGTTTTTTAAGGTGCCACACATGTTAAAGTGGGAAGCTCAGGCAGTGCAATATGCCTTATCTTTTATGATGGTGGGTTGGGGACTGCAACTATTATTTGACCTTTAAAGTCTCAGAAGTGGAAGTAATATCAACGTTAAGTCATATTGGCCAAATCTTCGCTACAGGTATCCCGCACAGCTACACAAAGAGCAGTGAAATCCAACTTCCTAAAGAGAAACCGCCTTCCCTCTGCCTTACAAGCCCGATCCCAGAGCCTTTTCCTTCTGACCTCGCCCTCCTTCCCAAATCTAATCATCCCTCCCCACACCGCCGACAGGACCCTGGAGGCACCGGATCCTAATTATCAAGGGCGGGAATTATCAAGGGCGGGAAGGGAGTAAAAAAAGAAAGGGAAAAAAATTCAGAATTGTTAATCCGCTCCAAGCTGTCTCTTTTTTTTTTTCCCCCCTCCATGCGACTTCGCTCAGGAGAATTTTCCGGTAAATGAACATTGCTTTCGCTCTCCGGAGGGAGCTGCAGCTGTCTGGCTCTTTCCACACCTCCACATCCCCGGGAAACCTCTCCCCTCCACCGCCCCATGCCACCTCCAACTTCTTCCCTTCTCCCGCCTTCCCCTGCCTCGCAAGGTAGGTAGCCAAGCCGCTGTTCGGCTTGTCCGCTTGCCAAGCCAGCCAGCCAGGGATGATTTGCCACCGTGGGAATTGGCTACCTCTCCAGCTCGACTCCCTCCCAACAATTCGGCCATGCATTTTATTTTTTTTTCTTTTCTTTCTTTCTTTCTTTTTTTGCATGCCTTGAGAAACACAACTTCCTTCTCCCACCCACCCAAAAGAAGATGATGATGATGACAGCGGGAGGCAGGAGTCACCCTCTCCCTTGCAAGCCCCCCAGCGCCCAGGGCTGGCGAAAAAAGCAAGAGCCGTTCTTACGATCTCTCTCTCTCTCTCTCTCCCTCTCTCTCTTTCTTTCTTTCTTACCGGAATACAGTCAACCCCTTTCCAGCACGCGCGATCCACCACTGTCGTTTTGCACCTTGCAAATGCAAAAACCACGGAGGGCTCCGGGATTTTTTTTTTTTTTTTTGTTTTTGCAAAGAGCAGCGTGAGCAAAGAAGAGCAGCCAGCCAGAAACCTGCTACCAGTAGTCCAAACTAACAGCGCTGCTGTTCGGAAAAGAAAAAAATCGGAATTCCGATTTTAGTCGGAAGAATATCATGTATGCAAATAATAATAATGGGGGGAAAAACACCCGACCAACGGAAGCAAAATTTTATTAGGTATGTGTTATGTATGTATTCTCCATTACCAGTATGAAATGATACTGTTCAGGAGAAAATTTTATCACCTCATCTTGTATATGGATGTAATAGGTCTATTATAGGTTTTAGTAACCAGATTTTGTTAGAAAGTAGAATAGAACAGAATGGAATATTGGAATGGAACAGAACAGGAATAGGAATGGTTAGGGAGAGGGAGAGGAAGAGGAAGAGGGAGATGAAGAATAGGGACAGGACAAGAACTGAACAGAAGAGTGGAGTGGAATAGAATGGAATAGAAAGTAGAATAGAGTAGAGTGTAGAATAGAATATTAGAATGGAGCAGAACAGAATAGAGGGATGGGATGGGATGGGATGGGATGGGTCATAGCCCCATCGAAGCTTGAGTCAGCAGAGGAGATGAGCCGGAGTTGAGGCCAACAGTGGTTGAGGGAAAAGCCTCATTGGCTTTGAAGGAATGTGGGGAGGAGCTGGACAAGGCAGCCCCAGGTCCCTTGGTCTTTGGATGGCTTGTCAGCAGGAAAGATGACCAAGAGAGAGGGGAAGAGAGGGCAGGCAGTGGAGATGAGGAGCAATGAAGCTCAGGTGACAGGGACCACCCCCTCCTGATCCCCAAGCACAAGAATGGAGAGGAGGTGGGAACAGTGCACGCCAACCTGACGACTTGGGAGGAGAGAACCCACCCTTCTTCACAAGGCACACGTGGGAACTCAGACTTAAGGAGACGCTGTGGCTCCCCAGGAACAAACACTGAATTTGTGGAGTTTTGTGTGCCATTGCCGACATCTGGAGTTCGCTGGATTTGCCTAGTTCCTTTGCTTTGTGAAACTCACTTCCATGTTCCCTTGCCTCACTGGATTTCTTGCCTGGAAGCTGTTGTGCTAATAGCATTTTGCTGGATTACTAGCAGCCAAAGGCTACTGGAGGTGTATGTGTGAGCATTTTGCTCTGGGACTTGCTATAAACGTGGGAGCATTTGGGAGGAAAGTTGGAGCAATAAAGGGGAGTCTGAACTATCAGCTGTGTTGCTTCTGTGACTTGCCCCAGGTCATCACAGGATAGGATGGGACAGGACGGGATGGAATATTGGAATGGAATGGAACACAACAGAACCATATATTGGATTGGATTGGATTGGGAATGGGTGTTGGTAGAGGTTACCGTGAACCTATCTATGCTGCAAGAGAGCCCAGGATGGGTTGACTCCTTCTTGTGATGTCATAGTTGAGTCTGTACTAAGACAGTGGTCCCCAACCTTTTTTGTACCAGGGACCAGTTTCACGCAGAAACACTTTTTCAAGGACTGGGGGGGGGGGGGGGAAACGGAGGACACTTTTTCAAGGGGGGGGAGAGGGGGAGGAATCCGAGTTTGGTGGTTTGCTTGCAGACGTTTTATTACCTGACTAGATAACATTTGATGTTGTTACCTAGTCGGGTAATAAAACATCTGCCAGCAAACCACCAAGTTCAGGGAGCACCAATGCCTCCTCATTGCAACCCTGAGCGACAGATATTCTCTTCTATTGGGACATTTAAAACGGAGGGTTTCAGCTGCAGATTCAGGAACTGCGCCGGGCTGAGGAGCGCCTTCAAAACAGCGCTGGGCGGCGGCGGCCCGCGGCTCTCTCCGCGGCTCAGGACAAGTCCCTGCAGGATGGCTGAGAAGCCCCACCTCTCAGCCCTGTCTCCCTCAGCCTCATCCCTCAGGTGTCTCCCTCCCTCCCTCAGCCTTATCCCTCAGGTGTCTGCCTCATTCCTCTGTCAGTCGCTCTCTCGCGCTCCTCCATCAGCCCAGGAAGAAACTGCTTCAAAGAAGCCAGCAGGGTGGCTTTTCCTGTCAGCACAGCTCCTCCAAAGCGCCGGTTCACCCCCACCCCGCCGCCCACGGTTCAATCCAGCGCTCCATTCTGCCTGCCTGCCTTCGTTTCTGGTTGTTTCGGAGCAGCTTCGGCTGAGTAAAAGAGGCAAACAGTTATTATTCTCAGCCAAAGCTACTCTGAAACAACCAGAAATGAAGGCAGGCAGAACGGAGCACTGGATTGAACCGCGGGGTGGGGGTGAATGGGCGCTTCGGAGGAGCTGCGCTGACAGGAAAAGCCACCCTGCCGGCTTCTTTGAAGCAGTTTCTTCCTGGGCTGGTGGAGGAGCGAGAGAGCGACTGAGAGAGGAACGAGGCGGGAGGAAACCAAAGCCGCTGAGCCGGAGAGCAGGACAGGCTCTGGTTGCTTCTTCCCTCTCCTTCTTTCATTTGTGTCCTTGATCCCTGATCCCAGCAGCATTCACCGAAGGCGAAGAAAGCTGCCATTTTTATTTTATTTTTATTTTCTTTGCGGCCCGGTACCAAATGATCCACGGCCCGGTACCGGTCCGTGGCCCGGTGGTTGGGGACCCCTTTACTAAGATATAAAAGCCAGCCCCCGGAAGAGACCCCAGCTTTGGCGAAGATACTTGACAGACTGAAAGGTGTCTTTGAAAGCACAAATGAATACAGAAATATGATTTACCCCCTCTGGATGAATCAAGGGAGAGGCTGGGCTCTCTCGCAGCATAGATAGAAAGGGCGTTCAGGGTAACTTCTACCAACGCCCATTCTCCTCCATGCTGCATCGAGAGCCCAGGATGGGACATACCAAAGCTTGCATGTCCACGGGTGGGTCCTCATCCGGCTCATCACACCGACTGTTGAACCACTCGTTGAAGCACCCATCTGCCAAAGGCTGCAGTTGCCTAGGCAAAGACATCAGACAGAGATGTCCACGTGGCCGCACAACAGATCTCCTCCAAGGGTGCTTGGGTCACCCAGGCAGCCGAAGTGGCCACATTTCTGGTAGAGTGCGCCTTCAGACCTCGAGGAACCAGAAGTGCCGCAGCTTTGCCTGCACAGAGCTCTGTAAAGCTGCTCCCAACGTGCAGGAGAGAGAGAGAGAGAGAGAGCCCTTCTCTCCTGGAAGAGCAGCTGCCCAGATCCCTGGGAGCTGCTTGAAGAGAGGGAAAAAAAGTACTGAAGATCACTGGTGATTGCTATCTAACAGAACCCTTTCAGAGACACAGCTACTGACTGAAAGGAGCTGAGTCAAAAGCTGGAGTCTCTCCCAGGGGCTGGCTTTTATATCTTAGTACAGACTCAGCTATGACGTCATAGGAAGGAGTCAACCCTTCCTGGGCTCTCGGTGCAGCATGGAGAATAGGACTAGAACAGAACACTTTTTATTGGCCAAGTGTGATTGGACACACAAGGAATTTATCTCCGATGCATAAACTCTCAGTGTACATACAAGCAACAAGTGATTTGCATCAGTTTTTCTCTTGCTCTCCCTCCCTCCCTCTCTGTCTAGAAACATAACTAGAAACAAACGTAAATATAACTAGTGCAAATCGCTTCATGCTTCTGACCAAAGCTTTTGGTCATCCTACTGTATTTATTTTGCATATGTAAGTCATCATACTTTATATAGGACACAATATACTGTGGTAGTTGTAAATTCTGGGCAAAGATTGATGAGGTATAGGTCAGATGAATAAATGGATAGTTTTGGCAATAAGCCAAGCAATGGAAGCCTTTCATAGATCTTCCCAATTTCAAAATGTATTTTACTATTCTAAGGCCTAGACCTAATAACATAATGGACTATGAGATTCCCAGGAATCAGCTCTCATACCAGAATCAGCATGGTATTGGGCATATAAAATTTGTAGAATTTGAAAGCCTCCCACAGAAACATACAAAACTGAAAACAAAAGGGGTGAAGCAGGGGGACCCTTCTACCACCTGCTATCACCCTGTAGCAGTGATGGCAAACCTTTTCAGCACTGAATGCCCAAACTGGAACATGTGTGCATGTGTGCATACCGGAGCGCTGGAAAACCGAAGACCAGCTGGTTGGTATGCATGCCTATTTGGGGGGCGTTTGTGGGACTGTTTTCAGGCCTTTGGGAGCTGTTTTCTGAGCTATTTTGGGGGCATTTTTGGTGTGAAAAATGGTGTGAAAACAGCCCAAAACCAACCTGAAAATGGTCCAGAAATGGCCCCAAAATGGCCTTGTTTTGGCCATTTTTAGGATGTTTTGGGGGGCAAAAATGGCCCGAACCCCCCCAAAAAACAGCCCGAAAATGCCCAGAAAATGGCCTGAAAAACAGCCTTTTGGGGGCCATTTTCCGGCACTCCAGCACCCTCAAGAGCAGCTGGCAATGGCACGTGTGCCCACTGGACGGCTCTGCGTGCCATAAGTTCTCCATCACAGCCTTACACTTATTAGGCTCCACAAAAATATTAAAGGACAGAATTGCATGAAGTGTCAGGTGGCCAGGTGCAGAAAGGAGGATTATAGACATTATGTTCTCACATTCCTTTGCTTTTACTTGCCATTAATTAGTTCCAGGGCCTCTTCCTTGCTTCGTGTGATTTTATCTTCCCTCCATGATGCGGGTCTCCTGGACTGATTGTGTTTCACCAAGAGATGTGAGCATCGCACTTTTGTTGGCTCCCCTTGACCATTCTTGCTGTTGCCAGTGGGGCGTTCCCATTGGCTGGCATTTGTGATATGATTGAAATAATAAACCCGCCCTGCAAAATAAAATAGAATGATGTTAGTTCTAAGGCAAAGTAGATCATTAAGAGCTTTATTCTTTCTTAAAATAAATTTCCCATGATCTTCCCTTCCCATCGTGATATTTCGGTTTTAACTTCTGTCCAGCATTTAATCCACCCTTTCTCCTCCACATCAGCAGGTTGATGTATTACGTCTCAAATTTGTGCCACCAAGTGATCCAAGATACTCTCCCCAACTAATACCAAGTACAGCCCCAGTACTATGTTATTTGTGATTTTACTGAATGTGTAAAATTTCACTAAACTATGTTAAAGAACAACATATCCCAGGTAAGTTTTAATAAAATGTTTTTGGTTATATCAAAATGAAATTTTTGTGGAAAAGAAAAAAACAGAAATGTTCAATGTAAAAAAGCATTAGATACCACATTGATTTTCCAACAGAATGTATGGGCAATGGATATAAGGAAAGAGCATGTAGAAGCTGCTTGGAACATAACGTAAAGACTTACATCACAGAATGTCACAAATGTATATACATTAATGATAGGAAAATAGATGGCTCATAAAATGTAGTAAAAATTTATATAAGGGGATTATTGCTGCAAAAAAATATACAAGAGAAAGGCACTTATAGAGAGCACAATTAAAAAGAGCAGGGAATAGCTAAGAGGAAAAGAAAATTCAGAGTGATTTTGATGGGAAAAAAATGGGTTTCAGAAGAGGGCTAAACAAGGAGCTTCTAGCAGAGTTAATGTAATTAAAATTGACAAAATGAATTGGAATTAAACTGGCACAAGGCAATGCTAGGAGTATTTTGGAGATTTGTGGAATGACAGGAATAAGCTGAATAATGTAACTGGAATGAATATTTAAAAATGCAGGAAAAAAATTAACTGAATTAGGAATCTTATGGGACAGATAAATAACATGTTGAAAAGTCCAACGGAAGCAAATGCTAATAATATAAATTCTCAAGAAAACTAATAATGAAAAGTTATACATGCTATGAGAATGTTAAAAATGATAAAGATTGCAGATGTTGAGAGCAAAAATCTTAAAATAAGAATGTGTGGATTACTTATAGAGTGGCTATGGAAACATAGCAAGCAAAAGGAAGCAAAGGTGAATGCAAAAACAACAGGGAGATTAAATGTGCTTAGGAAGATGTTCGGCCAAATTCTGATAGGAAGGTTATGAAAGGTGATACTGAGCAAAATTTGTGAAGTAAACAAATATTTATATTAGGCAGAAGGTATGTGTTTTCCTTTTCACCATATCATGAAAAATGAATGAGAAATAAAAGATTCTTGTATGTTTGTTGATTAAGAGAAAGTACCTGACAGAAAGCTTAAATGTTTTGTGTGAATGTACTATTAAACATTGGTCACTAAGCAGTGAAAGATGGATAGAAAAGATGCATAATAAATGGAATGTTTAACCAGCAGTTCAATGCCAAACATACAGACCAAATGTATGATGTTCCTTTGACTGCTTTAATGTATTTAGAGTACATCTTGAAGAGACCAAAAAAAATGCTACTTTTGCTGCCCTCTTGTGGTGCCTGGAAGCTGTGGGGGGCCTGGTTGTAGTACAACAGGCTTCAGCAGAACTCTGATAAACCGAACGGCTTTAAGTACATGGAGTTTAAGGATCCAGGAGCTTCACATCTTTAGTTCTGGATGGGATTGCACTCCCTGAGACAGATCCTCTGCACAATTTGGGGATCCTCATAGATTCATGATTCCTGCTCAAAGAGCAGGTGGACATTGTGGCTAAGAGAGCGCTTTTGTACAACTTTGAATTGTGCACCCTTTCCTAGATTGAGAAACCTTATGCTTAGTAACTCACACCGTGGTCATTTTGTGCTTAAGACTACTCCAGTGCACCCTACCTGGGGCTATCCTTGAAGAGCATTTGGAAGTCAGCCGCATGAACAATCTTAGGGTGACCCATGCTACACCATGGCTGCACAAACTGCACTGGTTGTTGGCTTGCTTCCCGATCCAATTCAAGGTGTTGGTTATCACATTTAAAGCACTTTATGGAATGAGTCTAGGAACCATCTCAGCCCAATGGGATTGGCTTGCCCCACTTGCTCTAGCAGATGGGACACGCTCTGGATCCTGCCAGCCAAGGAATTGCAGCTGTGGGGGGGGGGGTGTTTCCCAGGAGAAAAGTCTTTTCTACCATGGTTCCCGATATTTGGAATATCATGCCTCTTGAGTTGAAATCTACCCCCATCCTCTTGGCCTTACGAAAGAGACTAAAAACCTAGATTTGCCAACTGGCTTGGGGCTTAATGTGGGCATCCCATTTTGGAAGTGACTAGTAGAAGATCTCACCTCAACCCCATGCATGCACTGGTTCTTTTTATCCATTTCAATTTTAATTGTAATATTTTAGCTTTTAACATTTGCTGTTTTAATTTTTAATTCTCTTATTGTTTTTTTTAAATGACCTGATAAGTTGGCCAGAGGCGTTTGAGCAGGACACAGATTTAATAAACAAAAATAAATTATTGTGGTGGTATTAGTAGATATGTTGATCAGGAACATGAATATACACATATCTTGTATGCAGATGATGCTAAACTTCCAGCTAAGAACCTAAATGGTTTACAGTAAATGTCAGGCTGTATGGCATAATGAGAAGCATACAAAAATGAAAATAATATAATGAAGGTCAAGGTTGTTGTGTTGGACAGGAAAAATGGAGTTAACAATGGCAAAATATACATGAAGGGAAAAAGCAGATTAAAAAAAGAATTTATATATGCTTATTTGAATGGTAACTAAAATTGGAGAAATGGATGAAGACAATCTAAAATACAAGCAGGCTGGGTACAAAAATACAGAGTAGTGTGTTGCCTAGTATAAGTGAATACTGAAAGAAGCATAAATGGCTGTACATAAAGAATATGTTTCTGCACATTTTTACAAAGAAATGAGAATTCAGTATGAAAAGCATAAAATGCAGATGGGAATGGCCTACTGAAGAAGCTTGAGCAGTAAAGCAAGAACATATGATTATAGATTATAGACTGAATACAAAAAGGTGAGCAAAAAAGTAGATTGAGATAACTTGAGTCATATTGAAAGAATTAATGAGGAAAAAATACTGGAAGATTGAATTAGTCAAGAGAAAAGGGAAGTCCAAAAAGTTGCAATTGGGTGGAATACATTAAATCCTGAAAAAGATAAGAGGTTAAAAGATAAAAATGCAATGTACAGAGCACAGTGGAAGCAAGGATGCTTTGCAAGACTAGAATGGTATGAAAAAGAAGAGTAAATGGTTGTTTTACTACATTTTCTTTTTTTGTACTGCATTTATCTTTATTTTCTTATTTGTTCCATTTCTATAGCTTAATATCTTAGGCTTACTATTTTGTACTCACTCTGTATAATATTGCTTATCATAAAAAAGAATAATATTATAGGTATGTTTCACTGGAAAATCATTACCCCTCAAAGATATGATTTGTAAGCAACAAAAATCAAATTTCTATCATTTTGGTAAGCTCAGTTGCTTGAAGAAAAATAGCTATATGAATAATTTTTCCATACAATATGCACATCACACACATAATATGCAATTTTACATGATTCATTTTGGCGCCAAAAGATTCAACAAGATTATAGGTAATGTTAAACTTTACAATTACACCTCCTGAGTCACTAATAGGATAAGAAGAAAATGGTTTTTCTCTGTAAGACATCTTTTTTAAAGAAATTGGGCCAAACTGTCAGGCTGGATAAATCTTAATAACCTAATATTCTTTTTCTCATATTTCTCATACTTTAATCACTGTAATTTACACCATTTGCAGAAAATACTAAAAAAAAATTCAATTTTATTAAATGACCTGAAAAACAGTCTGGTTTAGAATGAAATTTTAAAAATAAGCATATTGTATTTAAAATCTCTTCACTTCAATCTACCTGTCAAAAATAGATAAATCTAGGCGATTCTTTTAAATACAGAAAGAAAAATTCAGACAAACAATTGATTTTCAGCCATTATGATTTTATACTATTTTCTAACATGTGAAAAAGTTTAACCTACTTTTCAACTACTTTGCTCATAAAATACAGAAGAAAAGCTAATTATAGCTAACTCTCCCATACCGACTCTGGGGCAAAGGAACAAACTTATTAAGTTGAAGAAGACTGTTAAGCAGTGAGAATGCAGATCAGATTATAATATGATCATAGCTCATCTTCCAGAAAGTACTGTTAGGAAATAACTATTTTAGGTCTGGATTATATTTTAAGCCTTAAATTCATTCCAAGATCAAAAACATTAACAGAAATGAGGCTTGGCTGCATGACACTGAAAAAGCTGTTCCTTGCTTTTTAAAAACACCGTAGTCAACTCAATAGTTCTCAACTTACAACCGTAATTGGGACCAGAATTTCAGTCCCCAAACAAAGTGGCCATGAAGTGAGTTGTCATATGACCAGATCCAATTTTACAACCATTTTTTACCACAATCATTAAACAAATCAGCATGGTTGTTAAGTGAATTACATAGCCTTTAAGTGAGTTGTGTGGTTGCTAAGTGAATTTGGCTTCCCCAATTGACTTTGTTAGAAGCTTGCTGGGAAGGTCAGAAATCACAATTAAGTAACAGCAAGCCAACACTACTCTCATAAATGTAAGCCAGTTGCCAAGCACTCAAATTGTGGTTAAATGATGTGTCTGTGTGTGTGTGTGTGTGTGTGTGTGTGTGTGTGTGTGTGTGAGAGAGAGAGAGAGAGAGAGAGAGAGAGAGAGAGAGAGAGAGAAATATTTGTAATTTCAAAGACATGTAATGTTTTCCAAGGCCAATGTAACTTTCAACCATTGTTAAATGAAGTTGTAAGTTGAGGACTACTTTTACAGAACTTTACAGAACAAAACTTCTTAGTCCAACTGAGACTGAAAAAACGTCTAATGTAAAATTTTCCCATGTAGTGCCCTGACATTTGAACCTGGTTGTAAAAATTCATTTCAATTTTTTTAAAAAATAAAATAACTTACAAATAACATGTCCTTCTTTTCTAACGTATTTGAAAACTTCGGTATAGATGCTACATAGAGGGCTTCCTACAAACACCAATGAAACTGATTGAAGTTATAGTTTATGTCTTTCCTAATCTGAGGCCTATTGCCTTCTTTTTGAGGATCTCATCAATTTCATTCAACTACAGCCTTCCCTGTTCATACAATCTATTCATGTACTTGTTCATTTTCTTTATTATAACTAAATCTTCTTGGTATAAATATTTCTATTATCATTCACTTTTGCATGCAGTCCACTCTCACACCTGATTCTAACAAAGTTTTACTTTCAAATTTACAATGTCTCATAAACTGATGTGTATTTTGATGTCAGGCACCTTTAAAATTTTATGAACTAGTAAAAGTTTGTGAATTTATATGCAAAACTGTATGAAATCTTTAACCCTTATTTTTTAAAAAATAGAAGGAGTGTTTTTATTTGCAGAGCAGGTTATGGTAATAACAGTCATTTGCTAACAGCATATGAAAGATGGGAGGCAGATGTATACAGTTAGATGCTGTGACCAACATCAACTCTCTTAACTCTAACACAAAAGTAATTAAATAAGCAATGGAAGCAAAAAAAAAAGGATGTGGTTTACAACCTGAACCTAGTCTAACTGCAGGAAGGGATAAAGTTAACAGCAAGGATTCACCTCAACAATTACCATGAAAAATATAGTAACAAAGAAGTGCAATATTTTGATTGCTTGGTTAAAATTTCTTCCTAATGTAAATAGAGAGCACAAACTTAAATCTGTTTAAAAAAATCAACAAAGCAAAAGTATTTTTGGATATGTAAAAAATTTTAGAGCAAGGCAATACATTTGCCGGATGCACATTTTTGCACTGTCAATCTGCCTGAAAAAAGACGACAAGTTTACAGAAAGACAACATTATAATATATACATCTGAAATTCCTTATTTCACATAATTTTCAAAAAGCAGTACCCTTACTTACAAGCAGGGGCAATTTTTTATAATGTGCATTAAAAATAAAACTCTGAACATATCTTAATTCCTCACATCATTCAATTATCTATTGCCAGTGGTGATAAAGAGCCTGTATCTGCTATTTTAATGATCAATACCGTCTCTAAGTCTCCACTTAAAATAATAGAATGATGGAGCACACATATAATGTGGAATGAACCACATTTTGCTACAATTTTTTTATCATATCTCTCTAAAAGAATCTTACAGATTCTAAGTCAAATCCCAAGATCACTCTAGTTTTAACTAAGTTCGAAGAATCTTGACTTTATCATAAAATCACAAGATAAATACTGATAGATCCCAAAACTTATGGGGAAAATTGTGATCTGACACAATTTTGCACCATTTTTATTTCTTTAGGCAGCACTATTTTCCAACTGTTAATCCAAAAAAACCAACAAAAACAAAATGAACTTAAATATTGAATCTATCCGGAATAATGGGAGTCCATTTGCTTTTCCCTTAAACCTTAAGAACAACATCTGAAACAACTTCTCAATTATTTTGCCTTGTTTTAATGCACAATTTTATCCTTATATCTATCTAAACATTATATTTTTTGAAGGCAGCACTGCACACCCATGATTTTCAGAAGTTGCCGTGAGCTCCAACAAGGTACTGATGAATGTTATCCGCCTTGTTTTCTTCCCATATTGAAAATTATTTTAAAAAATCTAATATATGAAGAAATTAATATTTTGGGCAAGTTCTTATAGTAATAGCATTTAGACTTATATAGTGCTTTACAGCCCTCTCTAAGCGGTTTAGTCAGCATATTGGCCCCCAGCAATTTGGGTCCCCATTTTACCCACCTTGGAAGGACGGAAGGCTGTCAACCTGGAGCCTAGTGGGATTAGAACTGCCAAATTGTAGGCAGCTGGCTGCAGCAGAAGTAGCTTGCAGTATTGCACTCTAACCACTGTGCCACAATTA
Source organism: Pseudonaja textilis (assembly GCF_900518735.1). The sequence goes on from NW_020769371.1 coordinate 5,768,657, forward strand.
TTATTATTATAATTATTATTAATAATAATAATCTTATGCTACCTCATGTACATCTTTAGGGACATTTATAAGAGAACTTCATTGTGGAAGCTGAAGGAAGTCCAAAGACAACAAATCAAAATATACAAATGGGTCTGCATAGTTCTGGCAAAGATATGGAACTCAAGAAAACAAAAGCTAAACTATTAATGCTACAAACCTAACAACAAGACTCAGTGTGAATTATTTACCTTTTAAAAATATTTTTAAAAGCTAAAAGGAAAAACAAGGTTAGAAGCTACCGAAGGTGTGGGGACTATGCCATGTTTTCAGCAAGTTTATGCAAGATTATCATCAGTCAGAAAAAGTTAGATAGTGCATCCAATGCACTGAATACCTGACTCTTTGGAAATCATGTTCACCTGAAGAAACAATGAAGTATATGAACTTTTCAGAGCGATGGCTATCTATGATTATCTCCTCATGAGAAAGTGTGAATGTGTGTCTAGGCACAATTCCTTATAGTAAGGAATAAGTCAGCTATCTGCTATTTAGATCTGAGATCTAAAAAAATTTCTAAGAACAGTGTCAAAAATTTATCAGCAAACTGAATACTCAAAATACAGCCGAGCTTGTTTGATTACAGTATGGCTTACTTTATCTAATGAAAAGACTGATTAATGTAAACTGTAGGACAGATCTTGTAGGACCCTAATAACAAGGAGATATTGTAACAATCTGAAAATCTAAGTTACATAATTGAAGCTTAGTCTTTGCTATCCTGAGAGTCTCAAAGTCTGAGTAAGATAGCCTTATCTGGATACCGTGGTAGTAGTGATTAGAATGCAATACTGGGGATCAACCCTGACAGAGCTCAAGGTTGACTCAGCCTTCCAAGGTCTGTAAAATGAGGACCCAGATTGTTTGTTTGGGGGCAGTATGCTGACATTGTAAACCGCTCAGAGACCATCATAAAGTACTGTGCTGAAAAGCACCACAAGGCAGATGTAGGTCCAAGTGCCATTGCTATTGCTAGGAAGGTGTCAAGATGCTGGGGGAAAAAAGAAGTTAAACCGTATTTCAGATGTTATGGAATCAGACTGCTGCTAAAAACAAAAAGCCTCAATCAGTTCCACCTGATTTCTTAGGAAAATACAATAGCATAATTGCATATATGACAATCAAAAAAAAGGGGGAAGTTTGGTTCGCATTGGTTTACAGACTGCAGGCAGTTTGCACAGCATGTCAAGTTTTATGTTCTAAACTAGGTTTGGATGTGTGAAGAGCTTTAAGGTCACTTTAATCCCCTTCCAAAACTGGAAAAGGGAAGATTTTTTTTAAAAAAATCTATGCATTCTGCAGGTCACGGAAGGGATATCATGTTTTCCAATCCTGACTTATACAATATGTATGTCATAAATAGTGCCAGAAATATTCTGACCCAAACAGGAAAAAATGGTATGTTTGAATATATGAACATATATATGAATATATGAGAAACCTTGCAAAATAGAAAGTGTTCCTGGGATATGAATATATTCATGTACGTAAACAGGGAAGGACACAGAATGTAGCACAGCTGTATATGTATGCTTCAAAAATATACAGAGCCCAAACCTAAAAGCAAATTTCTTTAAGATAAAGAAAAAGCCTACGTACCATGTTCCCAGACCTGTGCAATATTCCCATAACCCATTATAAGTTGAGAGAAAATGAACCAGTTACAAAAATCCTATAAACCTGGGTACAATCTTCCTCCCACATTATAAATGGTCCCAAATAAATCATGACATTTGTAAATACTGCACGCTGACTATACAACAGCTATTTATAATTCTAGCCAAAGTGGTGTCATGGACCTGGTGCCCATTGTAAATTATATTGCTATCTAATTTAAAAATTTCAGTGCCACTCAGAGTTACTATATCAATGAGATGGGCAGCATAAGAAATTTAGTAATAAAATAAAGTGAAATCTGCAGGGGAAGCCCAATGTGATCATATTTAACTTCAAAAACAGCGATCTCAAAATAGGTATATTAGTTTAAACATAAGTAAAAGCAGACTTACTGCATGGTGTTTCTAGATCTCTGAAAGAAAAGGTTACTTACAATATAATGAATGCAAACTCAGCTACGAGATGCAAATAGATTTGAGAGGATGTCACTGTGGTTAATGAACAGTCATGAGACAAAAAAGGCTTTCTTTAAAAAGTGGAAGTCTAAAATTAAGAGGAACAAAAAGAATCCAATGCCAACGAAAGCAAATTTGACTTTTTAATAAAGTAGTTAAAAAATTAAAGCAATTTGGAAAGCCTATGTAGGACCTTCAGCAAAGTGCTGCAGAATGGAATGTTCACATTCAGAATTTTACTCATCCAATGTAACAACCCTCTCAGTTTCCTGTTTCTTTCTGACTGATACACATTCTACAAGCCTGATTGGCATGTTCAGTCATTATTCATTTGGGGGGGGGAGGGATAACCCTTTCAGTTTTTTTGTGTTCCACAAATCTTCAATACATCCTACCTTTTTCTTTTTCGTCCTCCATTTCTTAGCAGTTTTCTTCCGTGGACAATATGAGCCTGTCTAATGCTCTGAGCAAGTAGCTTGCCTAAATGCCTCTGTACTTCCTGATTTGATCTGTAGTCCTTCCTCTTTTTATTCTTTCCTGGGACTCACACATGTAACCCTTTCTAATGCTGTATGGGGAGAGGTTTTACCATTTGCTTTCTCAATGTTTTTTCTAATTCTGCAAATATTAAAATAATTTAGAGCAAATAGTAACAAAACATGCATTTTTCCAGTTTGGCATTAATAATCAGCAAGCAAATCCATCAAAAGTAGAGGGAGAAGAATCAGAATAGCTACACAATTAGATTACAAGATTAAAAAGAATACTAAGCAAAATAAAGAGCAGCATTTGCCATAATTGCAGAAAATGCAGTCAGCAAAGCCTTATTTTCTAAAAGAATTATATCAAACAGATGCAACAGAATTATGTTTAGATTTAATAGACGTACTAAAAACTTAAAAATCTATAACTTTAGATGGCATATTGTAGTTAAACATGATCAAACTACAGTATTTTAGGGAAAATCCAGCTTCCAATATATACCAGTTATAAAATTTCAAATGGATGATTATTTTTCAACCTAGCCTACCTTCTTGCAGAGTGGTTACCAAGATAAAATATGGGCAGGAAACCTGCCTCCACCTTGGATGAAAATTGGGGAAGAAATGTCATAATGCAATGTAGTTGCTATAATCAACCATTATTCAAAAGGTAATTACTTTTTTCTTTTTATAAAAATATATAATAGATCCAGAAACTGTTTAAGATAAATCGATTGAAATCAAAATCAAAGGCTGAATTAAATACTTCAAAACAGCACTTTGCTGAGCAAGAATCAGTGTAACTTCTAACATATTGCCTTAAAAACCTTTTAAAATTCAATTAGTTTTAGAAAACATGTAAAGTGGCCAATTACTATACTTTTGTACAAATGCCATGAAAAATTTCCCAAAAGCTTCTATAAAATATGTGAGAAGAGAATAAATCTTATCAAAAATGGTTTAAGCAGGAAGTTGAGGCAATAAATGGCTAGTATGCATTAGTCTCCCAAAGAACTGTTACATGTTTTAAACAGGCTAGAGAACAAGGTAACAGATAAAATTTGTAGAAGTTGAATTATTTCACCTAATGAAATCTTCCCATTTGTATACCTTCGAACTGATGAGCAGGCATGAAAATGGGAAAAGAGATTCAAAACATTTATAAAATCCTATCTTCCAATAAGATAGAAAACCAGCTTGGTGAGAAATAAATCAAAGCTAGATATAAAAAAAAATAGGATAATGGTGGAGAGCTCAAAAGAAGTTAAATCATTCTGCAACAGCAGTAGGAACTGCTGATGACAGGAGTAACTGTAAATTTTTCGCAAAATGATGAATATGGAGAAAGCTAAGGGGCACTTTCTGTTGTTTTTAGAAAACTAGAATTTAAGGTCACACAACGAATTGCCACAAGCAAAATGCTTCACAAAATGCGTAACTTGGGGAATTCACAGTTCTACTACCAAGAGTGTGAAGCGGGGATTAACTAAGCAAATTCACAGCGAAGATATTTTGGAGGGGGGGGTTTCCCCCTTAAAATAAAGGAGAGCGTCCATGTTCAGGAATTCATGCTGGATACTGTTTGCATATTTGGGACGGGAGTAGTGGAAAAGAGATGCAACTTGAATAGCTTCAAGTTCTGCTGATTTGTTTCCTAAATGCTTCCGAATGCCCCCACCCCACCCTCCAATTGCTAATACTCTGATTACTGCAGTGGAGGAATCCTTCCTCTGATTCATCAGAGTTCCTTCCATGGTTTTTCAGAACAACTCCTCCCCTCTCCCGCCCCAGAAATGCACACATCTCTTATTTTGAATTCACAATATCAGGTCAAAAATGTAACTGGGAGGGTGCCAAATTACATTCATTTACGTAATTCTGGAGTTTTTTTAAGTTGAAAACACAAGATTCCTAATGAAATCGGGGATTTGGGGGGGGAGGGGTTGGAATCCCTTAAGGGCAGGTAGGGATGGGTGCTTATTTCATTGAAACGAATAAGAAAAAACGATGGTAAAATTAATTGGAAGTTTATTGTTTTATTGTTTCAAAACACCGTCAAAAGAAAGGAACAGCTATGAGGAGAGGGGGGTGGAAAGGGAGGGGAATGGAAGAAAAGGGGAGGGCAAAAGATAAACGGATTTAACAGGGAAAAAATGGGAAGGGAGGGGGAAAAACGCGATATACATGATGCCCGTTTTATAAAAAGCCTGCACTGGTTTTCGGAGGAGCCGTAGCAGCATGCAGCCCGACCTAACACGTAACGCCTTATTCTGAATACCCCTCAGAAAGCCTTCCATCCAAACGCATATGCCTCCGTTCGAGACCGGAGATTTTTCTCCTCATCTTCAACCGTCTTTTCACGGGAACTCTTCTTTTCCAGAGGGGGGGGGGGAAGACCGCCACTCCCCTCGGGCAAAAAGGCCTCATCGACCCGCCGCCACCACCACCACTAACCCCCTCCCCCGTGTGTCAAGGCCTTCTCTCGTCGCTTCAGACGGGGACGTGCACATTCAAACTCCCCCCGTCCCTCCCGAGGGACACCCCCAGATCCAGCCCTCAACCCTTCCCTCCGCGGCGGTACCGGAGCTGCGGCTCATGCGCTTCTCCCAGCCCGCGGGGAGCTTCTCCTCCTCCGCCATCTTTCCTCCTCTCACGGCACAAGAAAGCGCAGAGCCGGCCACGCCCACTCTCCCTGGCAACGCCACCACCGCGCGCGCGCTCAATAAGCACCACGCGCCGGCCTTTCTCGCGACAACTAAGCGCTTTCTCCCCGCCATTGACCGCGCTGGCGGGAAAGCCTCGTTCCTATTGGCGGGTTTTGTGAAAAAGAAGAAAAAAAGAAAGAAAGAAAAAAAAGAAGGCGATGGAATCCCGCTCGGAGAAAGCCTATCTAACCTGTCCAACATCTGAGCCTCGTTGAAACGATTGGTAAAAGCACCCAACGGTGCTTTTTCAAGAGGCAACTCGGACTTTCTGGTTATTCTCTGAAGACGTTTCGCTTCTCATGCAAGAAGCTTCTTCAGCTCACATTTTTTCAACATAGACCACCCTGGCCTTGAATGGCTGGGTGGACTGGACATTAACATTTGAACCGCTATAAGTCCATGTATTTGCCACACGCTAAATAAATAAACCTCAGGAAGCTTCCTGGATGAGAAGCGAAACGTCTTCAAGGAACATCCAGAAAGTCCAATTGCCTCTTGAAAAAGCACCTTTGGGACAACCATGACCTGGATGGCTGAGAATCTCCATAAACTATTGGCAGAAGAGAGATGGTGAAGGTGGAGGCTGCTGTGGAAGGTTTGAAAGGAGGATGAATCTGGGCAAAGGCTTTAAAAGGCTAGGCTCTTTTGAAGCATGAGGCACAAGGATGGAAAAAAATTTAATATCCACAAATTGGATAGCATTCTCTAAATTGGTGACTCCTGCACCATTTTGAATTGCATCTTCAAAAATCTCCAGTCTTTAGCTGGAAACTGAGAGTTTGAGCTCAAGGAAAATTTGCCTATAATGAAATCAAATTACCATTGAGTCAATACCAGCAGAGATGCAGGCAGATAAGTTGCTCACTTCTCCAATTCCAAGATTAGTGACTGTTTTGAAATTCAATCTGCAAACTGTAAACGTGCTAAACTTAAGTGCTGTAAGAGGATAGTATTAGTCTTATTTGAGCCTCCTCACTATTTCCAGTCTTGGCGTATGGGTCCTCCGTGAGCTGCATAACACAGTCCTGCCAGGTTTTTATTATTACATTTATAGGCTATTTTCTTTCATTGTGGCTCAACCTGCAGTACAATTGCCAATGTAAATTTCTTGGGTAAATTTTTAATGTCAGAGACCCATTTACAGTCTAGCAAAGATCATTTTCAGCCCTTCAACCGTGAAATTACAGGTAGTGCTTACAACAGTTCATTTAGTTTAGAAATTACAGGTAGTGCTTACAACAGTTCATTTAATTACAGGTAGTACAACAGTTCATTTAGTGACCAAAGTTGCAAATTCACTCAAAAAAGTAACTTCTGATAGTTTTCACACACCATTACAACATTCAAACTTTCTGTTGACAGCCAGCTGCCTGCAATTTGGCAGATCGAATCCCACCCAAGGTTGACTCAGCCTTCCATCCTTCTGAGGGGTAAAAGCAGGGCCCAGATTGTTGGGGGCAATATGCTGACTCTGTAAACCGCTTAGAGAGAGCTGTAAAGTACTATATAGTGGTATATAGGTGCTATTGCTATTCTCAGTGTCATGTGATCAAAATTCAGACGCTTACAACTGACTCATGATAGTGTCCCAAGGTCACATGATCACCTTTTGCAACCTTCTAACAAGCAAAGTCAACGGGGAATCCTGATTCGTTTAACAACCGTGTTACTAATTTAACAAGTGCAGTGACTCACTTAACATTTGGTAAGGAAGGTCAAAATGGGGTAAAATTCATTTAGTTTTAATTTGCTTTGTTGTCATGCACCTCATACAACGAAATTAAATGCCATCTTCAGTGTACATTATACATAAAAAAATAGCAACAGAAATTTTGGGCTCAATTGTGGCAATAAATCAAGGACTACCTGTACATGGAAGTGCTTGAAGCTGAAGTCTCTATTCTCACTTGTGACAAGCGCCAGAAGATTCAGTCTCCCATTGTAACAAATGCAATCTCTCAACCTCTCCCACACATGGGCTTGAAGTTGGACCACATAAAAGTGAGTACATTGTTGCACATGCTTAGGATACTTGGTCACTTTGAGCAGGGTTGTCTCAAGAAACAGGGTTGGGTTTGGGTGGAGGAACGCAAGAGACCTGACATGGGAGACACAAAGAATGACCAGCAACTGAGTGTCGGTATGCTAGAATAATTGCTTGTGCAGTTGGGTAATATAACATTGTTTGCCTAAATCCAGTATGGCATAGTCCAGTGGTCTTAAACTAAAATCACAGGTGCCCTAGGGGGACAAAATAATTTTCCCAAGGGCTGCAATATTGAAGTGTTAAGTACTTGACACAAAAGTCTTTGATAAGTAAAATTTTATGATATGCAATTGATGTTAAAAATATTCCAAACTACAGCTACTCTTGCCCAATAGCAATCATGTTATGTTTGCTCTGTGTTAGTCCTTTGCATACTTCATTGTATCTTCTCTTCCTCTGGCTTAGCATTATGGTAGAATAAAGGCAGCAGTTTCCTTTATCAGATTTCAGAGAGTGCAAGAAGGGAGAACTAGAATTAGAATAAGAATAGAATAGAACAGAACAGAATAGAATTCCTTATTGGCCAAGTGTGATTAGACACACAAGAAATTTGTCTTGGTGCAAATGCTCTCAGTGTACATTTAAAAAAAAGATACGTTCAACAAGAGTCAAGAATCATAAGGTACAACACTTAATAATAGTCATAGGGTACAATAAGCAATCAAATCATACTAGGAAACAGTCAATATAAATCGTAAGGATACAAGCGACAAAGTTACAGTCATACAGTCACAAGTGGGAGGGGATGGGTGATAAAGATAAATCTGGAAATCTGTGCACATTTGTTTAGCCCCCATTCTGCATTCCAGGTGCATTTGATACCAAAAGAAAACTGTTCTCACAAAAAGGCAGGTTATTGATTGATTATGTGCCATCAAGTCATTTTTGACTCCTGATGATCATGTAAGTATACTTCATGGTGATCTATCCCTAACTCAAATTTTCCACTGGTGCTTTCACTACCACTACAAGGGAGTCCATTTTGTTGCTGGTCGTCCTCTTTCCTTTCACCTTTTCTGCCATTAGAGCCTTTTCTAGAGAGCTGTGTTTTCACATATTGTGTCCAAAATAGGATAATTTGAGCCTAGTCACTTGTGCTTAAGGGAGAACACAGTGATGAATCACTGAATTGATTTGTTTGATGATCCATTATAGGTAGTTCTCAACTTGCCACAATTGAGCCCCAAATTTATGTTGCTAAGTGAGAAATTTGTTAAGTGAGTTTTGCCCCATTTTATGACTTTTCTTGCCACATTTGTTAAGTGCATCACTGCAGTTGTTAAATTAGTAATCCAGTTGCTAAGTGACTCTGGTTTCCCCATTGCCTCTGCTTGTCAGAAGGTTGCAAAAGATGATCACATGACCCAGCAACCATGCAACTGCGAGTCAGTTGTCAAGCATCTGAATGCAAATCACATAAACATGGGGATGCTACAACGGTCGTAAGTCTGAAAAATGGTCATAAGTCTCTTTTTTTCAATGCCGCTGTAAATTTGGTCACTAAGTAAACTGTTGTAAGTTGAGGACTACCTGTAATTTGTTTTCTTGTCTGTCCACCATATATTTAGGAGTCTTCTCCAACACCAAAGTTCAAAGGTGTCAGTACTCTTCTTCTCCTGCTTCTTCAAAGTCCAATTTTTGCTTCCATAAGGTGTATCTCTAAAAGCCTCGGTGGCACAGTGGTTGGAGTGCAGTACTGCAGGCTACTTCAGCTGCCTGAAATTTAGCCGTTCAAATCCCACCAGGCTCCAGGTTGACTCAGCCTTCCATCCTTCCGAGGTGAGTAAAATGAGGATCCAGATTGTTGGGGGTAATAGCTGACTCTGTAAACTGCTTAGAGAGGGCTGTAAAGCACTATAAAGCGGTATTTAAGTGCTATTGCTATCACAGGGAATACCATAGCTTGCACCATTCTCATGTTTATACTTATAGATACATCACAGTATTTGAATATCTTTTCCAAGACTTTCACACCTACTCTACCAAGTATTATTCTGTAGCATTTTTTGTGCTTGTTCCTTCACTGTTGATAATTGAGCCTAAAAGGCAGAAAGTATCCACCATTTCAGTATCTTCATGCTAATAAGGTTTAGAGCAGTGTAGATGAGATTCTTTCTATATAGTGTAAGCAAATAAAGACCTGAACTTTGGCTGGATTGTTCTATGTCAATTCTCGGGCTGGGTCTGACGTTTTCCAACTACCTACAATTTGTTAGTCAAAAAGGATACCAACACTCCTTATTTTTTTGCCACTATAGGTACAAATTTCTTCTATTTTTATTATAACATTTTATAAATTACAGCAGATTCCAGGATGTTAGTAAAAGAGTGACAACTGCTAATGAGGTGTAAATAGGATTGGAAACTTAACTGGAAGCTAAGGAAGGGAACATTGTATTCTGAACAAGCTCTTTACTAAGGAATGTAATTGATTACACTTTTCTGCACAACTCCATATATTACTATGATGAATCGGAATTCTAAATTATTTTACTGCTGTCAATAATAACTCTTACCAATAAATACGCATTAAAATGTAGAACTATATTTCTGTAGAAAAGAAAATACTCATAGCCTTTGTCAGGCTTAATTATAAATCTTTTTATTTTTGTGGGATTTAAAGGGCAAACTGTAGTCTTTTGTCCCTAAAATGTAAGTATACTGGTACTGATTATTAACACCAGGATAGAGGGGGAGAAGTGTTCTATAGGCTAAAAAATGGATCTGGACTGGGACTGCCAAAGTAGCTTGTTCCTAGAAGAGGCTCACAAAAAAAATTACTTGCTTGAATACTTGAAATATAGATTCCATCTATACTTGTCATTTTGCATGGCCTAGAAGGCTTTTCTATCACAGTGTGTGCCCTCAGGAACATCGTGCCCTTTCAAGATCCAGTTTGGCCTCAACACTGCTGGCATTTCATAAAAACTTTTAAAACATTGCTATGGGGTTGGAAGATTACCTTGACCTGTGAGAGTGATAGGTCATCTGTTGATTTAGGTTTTCTTCAGTTGTCATTAGGTATAGATCTCATTGTTCAGTAACCCTATATTAGCCACCCAGGTTACTATTCTTAAATTAGTAGCCATATAAATTGATTCAAATAATTAGTTTATAAATAATTGCTTTTAATTTAAACATAGGCTTTTTTATTGAAAAGACCATGCTCTGCTATACAATTTATTTTTGTGACTGCGAAAGACTCTCATGTTTATAGGTTACTTGTATTTGTTGTGATTGTGTGACATTGCTTCAATTTTTTTAATCAGTTACTTTGAACAACCCATAATTATAAGTGTGTGTAAGTATGTATGTATGTATATGTATGGTATTTAGGTTTCTTCAGGTATTTTCCCACGTATCAATAGTTGTGCTTTTAAAGTTATAGCGACATTTTGACAGAACCTAATCTGCCATCCTCAGGCTTGTGTATTGGGTTTTTTCCTAATCGTGTGTCACGAAAAAACCCAATACACAAGCCTGAGAATGGCAGATGAGGTTCTGCCAAAACTATAACTATAGCTATAACTTTAAAAGCACAACTATTAAGACGTGGGAAAATACCCAAAGAAACCTAAATATCATACATATAAACACCCGCGAAAACATAAGGAAATACACACACACACACACATTTTCGTAGATTTTCACGTGTACCAGTATGTAGGTCTTGGCGTGTTTGGGTCTTTTCCCATGTAAGATTGAGAGCATCTTGACAATATTTTGACGAGGTCCCACTCGCCATCTTCAGGCTGCTGTCGGCTTCATGCTTGTGCGAGCAAAGCGTGATCGGAGCTGCCGTCTTCCTGTATATACTGGTATGTAGGTTGGCTGTGTTGTCATTTCTTGTATCATGACCTTTGCTAAACTGGGATGTGCGTGGCCAATGAATAATGCATCCGGCCTGTGGGCCGCGAGTTTGACATCCAATATAGATATACCACCCATATATGTAATATATATGCTTAGTTGTCAGTCCCAGCAATAGCCACATACCTATACATGCAGTATATCATTCCCCTGTAATCAGTAAGAATGTTCCTTAAGCACATATTAGAATATGCTTTGATAAATCCAAGATTTAGTTTTTCTAAATAGCTCCCATGTAAAGATGGGAAATATGCTAAATGACTAATATACCTGTGTTTAGGCAAATGTAAATACTTTCTGCAGTTTCATTAATTTTTGTATGTGTGTTACATAATCGGGTAATTTTTAAACCAGTAATAATTTTTATGGTTATCATGTAAGCTATTAAAAATATATAGACAATCATGTATGAAATCACTATCCCAATAAAATGAAAGCATTTCAAATTAAAACCAGTTGTCAAATGTTTTTTTAATTTATATTTATTAAGTATTGTAGTTACAGTAGTAAAAGCAAATACAAATTAAACTCTGAAAGTATAACATGCTCAAAGAAAGAAAAAGATTTTAAAAATCTGTAAAGTATTTCCAATCTTTATCAAAATAAAAACAAATTTGATAACTTTTTATCCCCTGTAAGATTACAAACAGGTATGTCATATTCCCATAACCCAGCTATATATAAACTCATGAATAATCAACTTTTCAGTCCTGGTATTAGCAAACTAACTTTGTATTCCTTCCTTTCATTTCTAACGATCTCATTCTTTAATTCATTCAGAAGTTGTCATAGGATTTGGTCTGTTCGGTTTTTCTCCCTTCTTCCCATCACAGTGGCTTCTTCAAGACTTTAGTAAATCTCTTTTTTAAATCCGATAAAAAGTCATTATCCAAGTCATTGTCTTGATTTGTCATTTGTATTTCCACTTTGATTTTCAAAGCTTTAACCAGCTTCTGGATATCCAGTAAAAAGTCCTTATCAGGAACATTTCCCTGGCTTCTCATTTGTAATTTCACTCTAACTTATCTATTTTATAATCCACAAACAACACTACTGGTTCTATTATTTCTGAATCACATTTAACATCTTTTGGACATAAGTCTAGCCACAGAAACAGACATTGCTGACATTTCTGGTAACTAGCTACTAACATCTGTCCCAATTTTTCAAAAAAGTTAATTATTTCTAATGTTATAGCATTTGTGTCATTTTGTAAATTCCCACATTACTGCCTGGAATCTTTAGTCCCTTCTAGTGTCTCATTTTTTTAATTCATAAAGTTCAAGTTCTTATTTTGACTTAAGAAAGGCAAAAAACATTCTGGTTCCAATGAGATGCTGTTTATTTAATTATTCAAAATCTTATAGTAAAAGCTGTCTGGACCTTAATTTGTGTATACCTTTCTTAGATCAAACTCTTATTTAATAGTTTGCTCGATATTTCCAATTTTTAACACATTAAAAAAAACTGTTCAAGGGGAAAAGTAAACTCACCAGATGGTTTCCCAAACTTTTCACTTTGAACATATCTACTAGCCTTAAAATAGCAAGTATGCAATCATTGAAAATGATTAGAAAGTAAGGGTAATGAACTCAGTGTCCTTTAAAATAGGGGTCACCAACTTTTTGGACCTCAGGGACCACCAAACTCATAATTTTAAATCCCGCGGACCAGAGACCCTGGGAAAATCCCCCAAAAAGTCTGCAGGAAAATTCTCCACCCCAATTCTCCTACCAACTGATCATTCTTTATTTGGGATCGCAGGATACCATCTCCAGCTCCATTCTTGTGTGTGTGTGGGGGGGGGGGGGAGAAAGAGAGAGAGAGACTTTTGGCTTCATGCAAGGAAAGCAGCAGAAGTCTTTCTTTCTCTCCCACAAAATCCACCAGAAATGAGTCTTTGTGAGACTTGTGCCGGCGCAGCCTCTCAGGGCAGGATGCCTTGCAGGGTCTCAAAGACTAATTTCTGGCAGATTTTGGGGAAGAAAGACTTTCCTTGCGTGCAGCCAAAAAGCAGAAGTGAAAAGAAGCAGCCCAGTGGCCAGGCCAGGCGCATAGGGTGAGTGGGACGAGTTCCCCCACTCTGCCCTTTCCCCCCTCCCCTGACTACATTGTTTGCAATGGAAGTGACGCAAGCCTTGTGTTCCCATGGGCCATGTGGGCGGCGTAGCATTGTGTTCCTGCGCAGCCTGGATTAATTGCTTTGGGGGGGTGCTTTGGAAGTGGCATTTCTCTGCAGACCCCCAAAATTTTCTCATGGACCATCAGTGGTCCCCGGCCTGCTGGTTGGTGACCACTGCTTTAAAAGCTCTACCACAATTGTGAGCAAGATGGCTGGTTCCTTCATCTGGCTTTCAGTCCCATGGGAAACTGCTGTCCTGCGGTCTCCTCACAAGGAGCAACCACCCAAAGCCTAGGTAGGTGATCTATCCTTATCCAGAGAAGTTCCAAAAAAACCTTATTTGTCGGTTCTTCAGTCTTCATCTCCATTCTGTCATGCCTCCACCTGAAGTACCAGATTATCAAATTTTAAATTGCCTAGGAAATGACTGATTTAGCCAGATGCTGGAAATGCAATATAGATGCAATATACATCTTCCCAGGGAGACATTCTACACTTATAGAGTCCCCTCTAATGCACTACTTTTCTCTGTATACGTATTTGCTGCTATATAATGTACAGGATGAGAAATGAGATAAAGTTGTGTCATCTCTATCTTGATGATAACTCAGTTCACATTGATTACCTCATAGCAGTTTCATTAAATGTTAAATGGAATACAACTGAGTCATGAACACTGCCAAAGAGCAAAAATCTTCATCTGTTTATACTACTAAAACTCTCCTATCTGTTTATAACCTTCAATTGGGCAAAACCATGCATTATAGGACGTTTTTGAACTAAGATATCTCAATAGGTTAGCTTAAAAATGCATCCAAAATCCAGGACCGTTATTCCAGTGGAACTGAAATTTCAAGGATCTTCACATCATTTGTATTAGCAAAGTTGTGGCCACTGCAGCATCACTGTGCTGCCAGAGTCAGCCACAGTCACCTAACTGCAATTTCTGACGCTCCTGCCAACATCCTACAAGCAAAGTCAATGGAGAAGCTGGCCGGAAGTTGGAATTCATTCTACTTTTGGCCTGCCCGGTTATTCTATATTGGTTTAGATAAGGAAGTCTCACTGAAATGACCCAATGGGCCAACGTTTGTCTAGTCTTTATTTCTAGAAACAACCAGCCAAATCACTGGATACAATATATGCAATGCAACAGCTGGTTCAGAAAGATACCATCCAATGCCCCCAAAGTCAAAGAGAACAGAATTATATTCCTGATTCTCCCTCAGTAAGATCATCACATACAGTAGAAACCAAAGCAGATTCTCTCCCGTATTAGGCCTAAAGCCAGACTTTAAACTGACATTGTTCTTTCTGAGGAGTACAGGAACCAGCCAGCCCTCTTTCCTATTTAAATGCAACAAGCTATTGGTGAGCAGCTGGCCTACTTTTTACAACATCACAATTTCAGCACCAATTCCCCCTGCCAGCTGCCAGAATTCAGACTTCCCCAAAATATACCTACACAAGAGATAGTTGTATATCCTGGAACCAATAGCAAAGAAAGACTCACTGCAACCCACCCACCCCACCCCCTTTTCCATATTAAAGAGTCTTTGTTCTTTTGAAAACCAGCAGAAATCTAGGAAAATTAACCCAAAAAATGGGAATGGAAACTGAGGGTACCTTCCATCTCCACAACAGCCACAGAATTAACTGGTTGAACGTTCAAAAACTTGGAAGGAGTAAAGAAAGAGGAGACTGAAGGGATTATCAGAAAAAAAATGGCTATTTTTAAAAGGATAACCAACATTTAGCATTGGTTTTTAGTTTCTTCTCGTTAATATTTCTGGCATTTATAATCACTGCACACAGTAAATTGTGTGGTTTATTCAGCTTAATATCTATATCAGAACTCCTCTAAATTAGGGGCAAACCAACATGTCTTTTCTGCCTAAACGTTTATGTTCAGCTTTCAGCTGTGATATTAGGAGAATTTTATAATTCTCCTAATTTTATAAGAATTTTATAATTTTATAATGTGATATTAGGAGAATTTTATAATTCTTCCAGTGCTGTTTTTGCTGTAATTACCCAAAGATAAAAAGGCATGTTAAGACATGAGACTGGTTTTAATTCTCTTGTGAAATTCACCTAACTTCCAGAGAAGGGGGAAACCTTTTTTTTTTTAGCCACAGGCTTAACCCTTGAGCCAGGAAATCATGTTACAAAATTGATTTCATTTTTTAATCAGCCTTCTTTTGCTTGGCAGTTACATAGGTTATTTGATCTGTCCTAAATCATGGTTAGCTGATCTGAAGGATTGAATTACCTGGAAGACAGATTGCATCGTCATCAACAACAACTACTGTATATGTTTATTAAATTTGTCCAATAATTCTGCATCCTTGGATAATTGAATGAACAATACTCAGTAACATAATGATACTAAATATGGAGGTCATGTTGAATTCAAATGATGGTAATTTAGGGCATTTTTTTTTCAAGATTAGCTGTCAGCTATGTGAAACTGTATGGGGGGGGTGGGGGACAGACCTTTCTTGCTTATCTCCTGAGAGCTGTATTTTTAAAGTCACATTCACTAACACCATGGTTAATATTTCTTAAGAAAGACAGAGCACATGTGTCAATCACATTTATTCAATACAAATACTTAAAACAAGGTTTGAATATGGGTTTCCTGATTTATTGCCATCAAGGAGAAAATATTCCTGACTTAATGTCAAGCCACAAAGTAACCCATCTATAGACTGAGAAATTCAGAACAAGGAAACAGCAAAGATACTACTTGTCATGACCAAAACACTACTGATAATACAGCTCCAGATTCATGCCATCATGGATTTCATCTGAAAATAAGGAGTTAAGGTTAATTTTTACAAGAAAATATTAACAAGTACTAATTATAAATAGGCTCAGCTTTTGAAAATAACATCATTTGAAAGTGACCACTCTTTGGAAATATTGTCAATATGGTTCAGATATATGCAAACGTATATATTTATAATATTATATATATTTGTATAATGTCCCAATTATCTTTTCTCCCCAGTTATTCAGAGATTTAAAGCCCAATTCTATTTTCTTGAGACAAAGAATGGTAGTGCACTTATCAATTTAGTATCAAGATCTACCATTTCCATTTCTTTCAAAGCTCAAGAGAAACAGAACAGTGTGGGGATCAAGCAACAAGGTACACAATTTTCATTTAATAACAGAGTTGGAAGGGACCTTGGAGGCCATCTAGTCCAACCCCCTGCTCGAGCAGGAGAGTCTATTCCAAATATTAGCCTCTACTTAGGATCAAACTCACAGACTCCTGATTGTGAGGCGAGAGCTCCACCTCTAGACCACCAGAACTGCCTATTCCTAAAAATGACCCCAAAAATGGCATATGGAATCCTTCAAACAATTTATGTCTTAAAGGCTTGATAAAAACTGGAACAATTTATATTGCTGAGGTTTCTGGGCTCATAAAAGAAACATACTGAATGGAAAAGGTGTGGGAAATGGGAATGACAGAAGTCTAGAAAGCCTTAATTTTCAAATTGAACTGTTGAGTACAAAGTTTCATGCCATGTCTCATTTTGAACATTTCAGAAGTTCTTTATGTTCGGAAAAAAGCTGTTTCATATATGTTTTTTTTTAAAGCCTTATTTGAAAAATTTAGTCCTCAAAACAGTCCAGCGTATCTTTAATTTTGAGGCTGAAATATTCTGATCTTAAAATAGGCTGCTCTGTATATCCCAAAAGTGGTTCAACCTCAGAAGCTGATAAAGATAAAACAGTCAATTTGCAGAACACTTTCAATGTACTTGAAATGGATGTTTTGATGGCGTAAATGTTTTGACAATTGAACAAGACATTCTGAGGTTGGAATATTTCAACATCAAAACATTATGTGGAAAACGTAAATACTATTTACAGTATATGCATGTTAAAATGTCTGAAATATCTAAAAGTGGATACAATCAATTAAGATGATGTTTTTAAATATGCACAGAATAATGATTTGGTATTTGACACTTAAATGCCTCCCCCCAAAATAACAAATCATGCAAGTAAGTGAGAGATAATTTTAAAGAAAATTTAAAATGTCACATTTCTTTCCTCTAGTCATCTGACCATTTTCTTCATTACTGTCAGTTTTTTAAAGGATACAGTCTGCCAGCATCACATGGTCCTTGAAAATTGTATACCTATAATATATATAAAAATATAAGTATAAAAATAATACCTGTAGCTGTTACACAGTTCAATAAAAAATAACTGATAAGATAAATTTATTGTCATTGTACTCAGAAACCTGAGAACAACGAAATGTGCTCTTTCACAACATACAACTGAACAACACCAAAAGACATATACAAATAACAATGTAAAACAAATTAAACCAAATAACAATTAAAAACTGTACAACCAGGATATATATATATGTTAAGACCACCAGATTCATAACTCTGCATTCAACCTAATCACAGCACTTGGGTAAAATCTATATTTAAATCTACTTGTCCTGGCTTTCAGCACTCTTTATCGTCTTCCTGATGGTAGGATCTCAAACAACGAGTGGCCTGGATGCGAAGGATCTCTCAAGATCTTTTGTATCTTCCTTCTACATCCCATGTTATACAACTCCTCCAATGAGGGAAGAGGACATCCGCTGATCTTTTGTGCCCTTTTTATCACTCTTTGAAGTGCCCTTTTCTCCGCCTCTGTACAACTCCTAAACCACACACAGAGGCAATAAGATAAAATGCTCTCTATAGAGCTTCGATAAAAGGCAACCAACAGACTCTCTGGCAGTTGTTGTGATCTTAAAAGTCTTAAAAAATACAGTCGTTGATGAGCCTTTTTTTCTAGGGCTAAAGTATTTGCCCCCCATGTTAGATCTTGTTTCAGGGTGATACCTAAAAACTTACATTCTGCCACCTCAGTAATTATCACAATCAATATAATCAGGCCTTGACTTATGACTATAATGGAGCTTGTCTATCACAACCATAAGTTGTGATCTTCATAAAACAGACCTGATTTTATGACTGTTTTCATAGTGGCCATTCATTCATATGATCATGGGGGAAGGAGAACCACCATAACTTCAAATCTTGCTCATATGTAAATAAAGTAAGTTCATCATAACTTTGAACAGCCGGTAAGGGACTGGTCATAAGTTGAAGATTGCCCATATAAACAATCACAACAATAAAATGAAGGCCAATCAGCATTAAAGAGCTGGCATTCTTGAGGGCCATCACAAATTTGGTCTGTTCCAAAGTAAAAGAACTCATTCATCAAATTGTATCAACTTAAATACTTATACAGATTATCAATCTGCTGCTAGTCACAATTCAAGGTTTCTCTTTCAAGCATGAATCTCAGTTTGTTACAATTTTTTACAATATTGTTCACAATCGATTACAGACTGCAGTGGCTTCTTCCTGAACTATGAGATAGTCCTTGACCTATGATTGTAATGGAACCATTAAGCCAGGCACATCCATGCTTTTCCTGATGTGGCCAGTAAATGGAACAGGATCATGGAAGCCCTGGGAGAACTAGAACGGGCTCAGCTCACAAGTGGCCTGCCCTGGACTTTTTCTACTCCAACTCGTCCCATGCTCAGTTTCCTGCCTCTCTGGGTCGCTGCAAACCTCTGGCTTGCTTTCTTGCTCTATCAGTCTCTGCAGGGCTTGGGCTTGCTTCCCACCCTGCTGGGTCCCACATCCTCTTTCCCATGTCCCGTCACGGATCAGTCACTTGCCTTTTACTGTAGATCTTCTAGAAACCATTGCTTCAGTGTGTGGCTTTCCTACACAACGGAAGCCGCATGGCTCCATTTCAGAAGCAGACACTATTTCGGAACAGCCCCAATTAAGTGCAGCTGTTCCCAAATTGGTGGCCATTTCCAGGACGCACTGGGTAAAAACAGCCACACAGCACAATAGCTATTTTGAGATCTACAGCAGTGAGGGCTAACCTTTTCGGCACCAAGTGCTCAAAGCGTGAACATGCATCCCCCAAATGCAATACACGCGCATCCCTCTGCATGCTCCTCGCCCCCCACATGCATGCCCCCCCACATGCCCAGCAGAGACCTGAAGACCAGTTGGCCGGCATGCATGCACAGCAGAGCTGTGATGGGGCGATGGCTCGTGTGCCCACAGAGAGAGCTCTGCATGCCACCTCTGGCACACGCCATCATGGATCTACAGCAGAAGAGATGTCACTAATCAGTGACAGGAGTATAGAGGAAGGTGAGTCTCAGCAGGCTGAGAAGCAGGCCCAAGGCTTGAAGGGACCCTGTGGGGCAGGAGGGAGGTAAGATGATAAGAGCACTGCAGCATCCCTGTGATCAGTTGTAATGGCAGGCAGATGGCCAAGTGCCAGAATTTTATTCATGTGACTGAGGGAGGGGAGATGCATCAGCCATAACTTCAAAAACAGGATGTAAGTAGTCTTGGGGAGGTCAATCAGAACTTTGAAAGGTTGCTTAGCAACCAGTTGTAACTAAATTTCTACAAAATGAATTTCAGATATTCTTTCTCTTCCTTTTAAGTAGAGAAACTTCTCTTTGTTATGACTACATTGTGAAATGAATTATCAGCAGAGGATATCACTGTAAATCTTAGTGTGTGTTTTTTTTCTTTTGCCGTTGCTGGTTGATTGCTACCCAGTCTTTAAGCTATACATACAGAACCAGTGTGGAGTAGAGCTTAACATACGGCCTAGAAAACAGGTTTAAAAATAACAAATTAAATGACGTTGGGACAGTAACTCTTTTTCAACCCAACTAACCACACAAAGTCGTTGTTGTGGGGAAAATAAAAGGCAGAAAACTTATATATGTTTGCTGTCTTAAATTATGTAGTAAAATGGTATAATAGTATGTCAAAATCATCAATTGCAAAAAAGAACTTTACCTGGAACATCTTACATTCTGCAATAATAATTTTAACACCATGGGACAACAATATCTGCCTATCAGGTCTTTGGAAGATTTGATGGGTGAATAAATATGCCAAATCCAATCTAACCATCTGACTGACTATGAGGAGTTATATTCAAAGCATGTTATAAGTAAGTTGGAAAGTCTACTTACCACTTCTTCAGAACTATCTTGTCCCAGCGAGTACCAGTCTGGGCAGCAATAAGCTTCTTAAGATCCCTGATGCAATCATCAGTGCTGAGCAGTAATATTGGTTAAAGAAATGAATGAGAAAATAGGGCCTAGTTTATAGTAAGCACTAAATAAGCTATTTGTTATGCACAACTGCTTATCAAAAACAACTGAACTCTTATAGTGTGAAATGGGAGACAGATGCAGATATACTGTACATTGCTCACAAAAACAGATGATCAAAGGACTTTTATTTGTACTTTCAAAACTATGCACAAATATATCTGCATGATTGACTATAGACAATCCCTGGATTAAGAACATCCAACTTGAGGACCCCTATATATGAACCTATTGTTAAAAATGATGGATAACCGTCTCCTTCCTTGAGCTGACAAAGCACTGAAGCTACGCTGCTTTCAATGCTTTCAGGAACTGCTTAAGCCAAATATATTTAATACAGTAGTTCTCAACTTATGACTATAACAAAGCCTGTAATTCTGGTCATAAGTTGTGACAGTTGTTAAATGGGTCATCACATCACACCTGATTTTACTTTTTGCAGAGGTCATTAAGCAAACCCATTGGGGTATTTTTTTGCTGGGAACTGGAAGTTAATGCCGGTTTCCACCAAAAACTTTATAAATTGTGGTGCTGTGACCACAGGATGCCACAAACAGCCATAAATGTGGGCCAGATGCCAAGCATCCAAACTGCTGTCATGTGACTGTATTTGGGGGGGGATGTAAATGGCTGTTGGAACCTTGAATGCAGGTCATAATTGTAATTTTGAATGGTTGCTAAGCGATTGATTAGTCACCCAAAGAAAGCAGTCATAAAGAATTCATCTCTCTCCATCAATTTCCCATGCTACTAGCACAACACATTTTTCACCTCCAAATTGGAGATTCCTGTAGATTCCTAAGATTCCCATCTCATAATGTGGTTATGCAGTGAAAAAAAATTCAAAGCAACAGATCCCCCTTATCTGGGTTTGTCTGGGGAAATACAGTGGATATAAAAAGTTTACACACCTGTTCAAATGCCAGGTTTTTGAGATATTAAAAAAAAACCAAGATGAATTTTTATGGGGAAATAAAAAAAATACAATAACCTGGTTGCATTTTTTACATCCACTGTATGTACAACATCAGACAGAAGCAAAAAAAAATCTAAGCCACATTTGCACTCAAATTAATGGCACCCACAACACATAGTTTTTAATCTAGAATCCGTTTCTTGCCATTCCACGGCCCAAAAGATCGGCTAAAAGGGAAACAATTGCCATCCCAAAGCGGTTTCTTTGGTCTCGGATACTTGCACTTCACTCTAACTTTCTTGCCCAGCCGATCGTTGCAAACCACTTCAATCATCTTGATCTTCACGTTCGGCTCTGCTAGAAAGCTAAACAAAACAATCAACGTCAACAACAACAAAAAGTAACCGGCAGTCTGATGTAAACCCCGAATAAAGTTAAAACCTATTTTAAGTGGAAGAACGGGAGTTCTCCAGCTTAATGGCCACTGTCTCTCAGCGTTTCTCAGCCTATGGCTGCTTGGATGTGTGAACTTCAACTCCCAGAATCCCCCAGCATCCTCAAGCAGTCAAGGCTGACGAACTCTGCTAAATAGGGTATACTGTACACACCTTGAAACTCCCCCTCTGCAACTGCTTTAGAAGCCTCCGTGTACCAGACGCGGAAGCCTAACAAAGCCCCAGTCCCTGAGGCGTGGACAGGTGGGAAGGAAAGCATGATTCCCTCAACGACCAGGCCCAACCACCAACGTGTCCCCGCTCCCCGCGCAAGAGCCCGTCTCACCGCGGAGGAGGCTTCCTTGACACCGAGGAATCTGAGCCACCACAACCCCTCAGCGGAATATGGAGAATTCTCGTCGCAGAAAAACAATCCAGGCTCCCCAACCCGGAAGTGCCGAGGTCACTCTGAAAACCGGAAGTTGTACGAACCCCTTCCGCCAACAGTTTTGCCGCTCTTCTATACCTCGGGAAGATACGCTTGTAATAAATGATGGCCGCGCTATCCCCTCCGACTCTTTCTTCTCTCCCGGACTCGCTTCTGCTCCAGATTGTGGTCTGGCTGCCGCCGCGTGACCGAGTGGGCGTGGCCAGGTAGTAGTCGGCTCCGCCTCGCGTTCTCCATTTCCATGGGAACCCTCCTCCTCTGAACGTCAACTACGCTCTCCGACAGTCCTATTTTCGGGATAGGATCGGCCGCATGCGTAGCGCTTGGTCCAACGCCGATTGATAACTGCGTCCGGGCGCTGTGCCTGTGGCGCGGGGGCTAAACTCGTCACAATGCGAAACAACGCATCAATGGGAAACGCTTTGCGCAAGGGGCAGAGAGCTCCCGTGACATCCATGTAGGAATGCCTGGCGGGGCGAGGGGAGGAAACCAACCGTCCGGGTCGTCTTGATCAATTCCTTTAGGGGAGCGTGCCTGCTCTAACAAACTTTTTCTTTCTGCAGAGTTTGCAAAAGGTGGCGTCGCTTGGTGCGGGACCACTTCTTGTGGCGACACGTGGATCTCTCTTCCAGCAGGGTCAGAAATGCCTAACTACTTTTGGTCGCATATGTGGGAAGGGCGGCTATATAAATTTACCAAACAAGTAGTTCTGAAAATAGGAGGTAGATGTTTTGGGAAAGGCATGGCAGGGAACAAGGAAAGTGACCCAGGTCAGACGCAGTACAAGAAATATACTTACAATTTAAAAGAAAGACATTTTCACAGTGATGTAATAAGTAGAATTTCTGGCAAAATGAATATTAATTTGCGTAACATATCATGCTTTATTATAAGCAATGTTCTATCTATATTTTGATATAATTTTATTCTAGTTGTGATAAATAAGAGGTACATTCACAAATGGCAAGGTTTTATCAGACCAAAAGTCTAACCTGATCAGGTTTAAACTATAGAATGCAGTCATTTCTGCACAAGAGATTGAAATTGGCACCATTGCCAGGGAAACATTGCAACCCATCCTTTTAGTACATGCATGCCATCAATTTCATATGAATGTTTAAAAGGGGCAAGGTTTGCAAAAAAATGCATTGTCTGCCATTTTGACATGTCACACATCACATAGATGCCACTGATACAAAGTTTAAAACATTGGAATACCTCCCTCTGAAAATCAGGTTGAATTATGGACCTCCTGGATACTTGAAAACTGAAATATTCCAGAGGACCAATGGTGAATGATAGAATATCTCGTGTTTTTGTTTGATTTTATTAAATTCTGATTTACTGATGTTATTTTATATTTGCTGTTTTAGTTCCTGCTGGGGATGTTTAAGTTCAGCTATTGCTTACTCTCAACTATTGGTAATCTAATGAGTCTTTTAATTATGCCTTACATAAGTTCAATAAATAGTAATAAGTTTAACATTTATTTTAATTCATTTAAAGTTTAAAGCCTTTATTGTCATTGTACATCAGGTATACAACAAAATTGGTTAATTTACTTAATAAATTTACTTAATAAATAGTAAATAAACACTCTCTTGATCAGTTGATCAACTGTCCTTTAGGTTTCCAAAGATGTTATTAACATAATTTTATATATCATAAGAAGTAGGACCATGATGGTGCATTTTTTTCGTACATGTGAAAGAATGTAAAGCTAATATTATTGTCGAAGCAGCTCATTTTGTGGCCATACTACTTTTCAGCTATATATCCAAAACTGGAAAGGGATTAAATAAATGTTTGCTTCTCCATATGGCTTTGAATATCATGCAATACAAAAGAAAAATCAATGTGATGCTGTAGTGCAGTGGCCCCCAACCTAGTGACCAATTCCATGGAGGGTAGATTTTCCGTAGAATAGGAGGCTACAGACTGATGCCAGGCCATAGACCATGGTTTCTGCCTCATTATTTGAGTCTGTAGGAATCTAATTGGGGAAAAAAACAGGCTTCAATTCAAACTTATTAAATCTGAGTTGCTTAGGGTTTTAAGGGCTCTTGGATTCTGTTATTTCCCATCTTTACTTCTGGATGGGTGTGGCAAAACCCTAAACAAAATTGAAAATTTGGAGATCCTCCTGGATTATGGTTCTTGTCTGAGGAACAGGTGGCAGCTGTAGCCTAGAGGGCTCTCACACAATTTGTGCACTTTCTTGGATTAGGAGATAACTGATCATAGCCACCCAAGAGTTTGGTCACCACCCAAATAGACTATTCATATGTGCTACCTTAGAACATCCAGAAGCTGCAACTTGTCCAGAATTGCAGTACGGACAGTCATGGGCATACTTCAATACATCCATGTTGCACCTTTGCTCTGTGAGCTGCATTGGCTCCCAATATATTGTTAGGTGCAATTCAGAGTGCTGGTTGTTACCCATAAAGCCCTTCATGGCATGGGGTCAGTTATTCATGGAACCAGTTTTGTCGGATTGTTTCTACCTGCCTCATCAGGTCCAATAGGAGGGGCATGTTCCAGGTCATGTTGAGTGAGGAATATATCAGACAGGACTGAGGAAAGAGGTATTTTCTTTCAGAGTGTATCTGATCCCTTTGGAACATCATACATGTCACGACTCGGTTAGCCCTGACTTTGCTGGCTTTTTAGAAAGCTTTAAAGACCTGGATGTTTTTCTGGCCATGGAGATAGGAACATTACAGTAATCCTCATGATGTCTGTTCTATAATCTGTGTCAGCTTAACCATAAACTTATTCTGGTGATAACACGCGCTTATCCAATTAAGGTTTTTCCCATACGTTAAATAATCTACAAATAAAGGTGAGTATTTGTAGCTCAGGGTTGATATGAGGTGTCCTTGGTGCTCTCTGAGCTTGCTTGTTTTGCAGATGTTTCATTACCCAAACTTGGTAACGTTATGAGGACCCAAATTGTTGGGGGCAATATGCTGACTCTGTAAACTGTTTAGAGGGCTGTCAAGCACTGTCTAGCAGTATATAAGTCTTAAGTACTATTGCTATCATCAATGCTAGTAAGGAGTGCAGTTTGCTGTCAGATTATATTCTGGTGGCAACACTGACAAGGGCAAGCCACCAGAATATAAACTGAACTCCTTACTAGCACTGCTGATGTTACTAGTTTGGGTAATGAAACATCTGCAAGAAAACAAGCAACCTCAGAAAACACCAAAGACCCCTCAGATAAACTACAATTCCCAACATTCTCTAAACCCATATTTATTTAAAAAGTTATACAACTTTTTAAGGTTTAGGCTAAACATTTGGGTGCTGCCTAGCCTAACCCTATTTATTCATCCACTTATTGATGCACTGAGCTATTTCATACCTGGTTTGTGATCATAGGCTTAGAAATTAAGTTTGTTTCTATGCCAATTATAATTTTCAGTAATTATATGCATTCCAATATTTCTTTTCCAGTTGCCAATTCTATTGTTTTTCCTTTCCCTTTAGATATCCTCCAAGATCTTATGGCATCTTCTACGGAACTACTTCCAAGGCAGCTTGCAGACTCTGAAGCTACGAGGCTCCCTCTTCTCCTTTCGAAAACAAGAAGTACTTACCTCAGCACTGCTGCAGGCTTTGGGCAAACAATGTCCCAAACTCCACCAATTAAGCTTGATGGAACTAGACCTCCGTTCATTCCAGTATGGCTGTATGCCTTCCTCTCTTACCACCCTGGAGCTGAGATGTTGTGAGATCCCTTTTGTTTGGCTCCAAGTTCCAGAGACCACCTGCACTTCCCCAAGAATCCAACAACTTTCAATCTGGAATGTCCCTGCTTTTTCCAACCAGCACCTATTGAATATTGCTACCCAGGGCACTCTCAAGACTCTTATCCTTTCAGAAGTGTACCGTATAACAGACGTGGGGATCCAGGCAGTAGGACCACATCTGAAAGACCTTCAGCACCTTGCCTTGTGCCATTGTAGCATTGGTGATTCAGCCATGTACTTCATTGGGCACCACATGAAGCAACTGCATCATTTAGATCTCAGGAGTAATTCTTTGACAGATACAGGTCTTCTTTGCTTAAGTGGTTTACCAAACTTAAGGACCCTTTGTTTGAGAGACTGCAGTCAACTTTCTCCAGAAACCATTTTAATGGTTTGCCAGTCACTCCCCAGTCTGAAGCATCTCGATTTAAGCAGGATAGACTTTGAAGACAAAATATTCCAAAAGATCCAGTTGAGTTTACCAAACTGTACAGTGGCAAACACCATCCTTTGCACAGATTCCAGTGCAATATCTTAGAAGATAGCAAATTTTCCCTGTGCTTGTTATTCACAGGTCAAAAGATGGCAGCACTCAGATACATCTTCTCAGCAGCTTTTAGTCCTTATAGCCCAAATGTTTGTAGCAGGCTAAAAATGGAATAGATCAGACCAAACAAGTAATATATCTCAAGGGCCACTAGTTTAACTGTTGTGCAAATTGTATGGCCAGTATTTGTACTGTAGATGTCTGCCGATGTTGACATATAATTCAAGCTTAAAGAATCCACTGTCTTCCAGTTTTTTAATATACCTCTGAACTCTCGCTAGTTCCAGCAAATATAGTCAGCTGTGCACTCTGATGGGAAAAGTAGCCAAGAATACCAGGAAACTGCCAGGTTCTAAAGTAGGACATAAGTGACTGGAGAGATTAAAAATTAAAATAATTTATGCACTGTGGGCAGAAGATGTTATTAGAAACACTATGCCATTTTAAAAACGCACAAATTTCTGGACATCTAGGACAAATTCCTCTTCCTGAAGAACTCATAGTTGATATATTTTAAAAAGCACAAAGGTTACATTTACAAAAGTGCATAATTTTCAAGGCTGACCACATTTTATTGTTTTTAAACACCATCTTATTTACTTGAAATCTGGTACAAGAATTTTGGCTTTTTAAAAATTATCTGAAGTTTGTATTCCACATTTTTTCCATGAACTCTGAAACTAATTAACTTTCAGACATGACTTAGGAATATTCCATCAAATGCTCCATTAAAAAGCCTACTATCTGGTGCCTCAGATGCATACAGAAGCTTTGGGAGTGGCCTGTACAGCCCATTCCAAAAGTTGGTTTGTGTGGTTAGCCTTAAAGTGACAGAATAGAAAAGCTATTAAATACTTAGGGAATAATACCATGGTATTGAATTATCTTTAGATTTAATTTCTGTTCTGGTTCCTTGGTTCCAAGAACATTTGGGCATTCTACCTAAAGCCAAATGTGATCCTCAGATTGAAGGGAAAAAAATCATCCTTGCACTGTTTGACCTGAAATTAGAGTGAGCCATCATATTATCCATATTTGTCATATTACCCATAAAATGCCCTTTTCTTTCCCATCCTACATCTTCTCTGCTCCCAATCATCTTTGCAGCATTGTAATACTGATCCAGCTTCCTAATATCACCTTGGTTTTCATTAGCGTTACTACCAGCAGAGAATAGAAATAAATGCCTTTGGCTGTTACAGACAATGGCTGGAACACATTGAACCATTCATTGAAGTACCACCAAGACTTCTATTTTCTGCATTCCTTAATCCTTCCTTCCCATTAAAATATATTTTTTGCTATAATATTTTCCACCAATTTCATGAGCAGCCAATGCTACACTGCTTTGTCCTCATAGCTGATGATGGCAACCTCAGGTATGGTAGGACCTTCTTGCATCTACTGTATTTCAATTTTCTTTTTGCACACATTAAACTCTGCCTTCATAAGCTTGTTGGATAGAATGAACTCCACATTAATTGTATCATGTTTGCATGACTTAATTGTATCATGCTATTGTATTTGCACCGTCTTTGCCTTTTTTCATTCTTTTCATTGCTGATTGTTGTGTCACTACGGTGACTTAAAAAATAAAGTCCTTCAAACTGAACTAGACTCCTGGTGATTTAATGAGCACGTTTATATAGATTGTTGGTTTTAGTTTTTGTAACAATATGGAATTAATTATGTCAGTGCCTTCTGCTATATTTTCTCTACTAACCAACCTAGGCTATAGTTTTTCTGGTACTTTCCCATCTAAATCTTAAACCAGGTGATTCTGTTTAGCTTTGCTGCTGCCACCTAGCTGACCCTCCTCATAAATCCTACTTTCTCATAAAAAGTTACTGACCCCTTCTGGTCATGTTTGTCACAATAATTTACTCAGCTTCTATATTCACCTGTAGCATAGTAAAATAAATTTTGGGAGAGAAACCAATTTTATTTACATTTATTGAGAATTTTACATACAATAAAAGTCACTCTAAAGGAAAGAAAGATGAAAGGAAAAAGTTATTAAATATGACTTCCAACCTCTTCAATAGATTTACAGTTCTGTAATCCTTCCCTGTTAGATATTATACAAACCCCTTTAACCCCTTAGTCCACATCTTTTTTAATCCCAAAATCATTTTTTAAGCAAAAAATTCATACAAGGTTTCCAGTCCGTTGAGGTAGATAAATACTGAGTTATTGAAGTTCATTTGCCACTGCAATTATTTTTCTATTTAGGATATATACTATTTGATTATCAGGGACCATTGGAGTAAAAATATATGGTTAGCCTAAAATTGTAATGATCATTCTGGTCACATCAGACTGCACTGCCTTTCTTTCAAAGGATGACCCAATAGGTCACAGGGTTGCCTGGTATTATATAAAGTTAAAGCATTAAATAACACATGTCGGAACAAAATCTTTTACTGTCGCCTTCTATCCTCTAGAGTCATGAGGTCTGTAATAGCATATTGACTATAAGTCTCCTTGAAATAGAATCTTGCTGGTTCAAACCTTGGCAGAAAAAAAATATTCTTATTTCCTCCGCTTCCTGTCTTTTCCTGTGCTTTTAAAAGAAATAAGTCTAACAGTTCATTGTTTTATCATATTCCCAATCACTCATGAGAGACAGGTTTCATCTTCAGTTTTCAAGGTACAAAGCTAGGGTGAACCCTTCTACCACAGGTAACTGGAAAAAATAGTGAAATGGTATAGACTGGATTTAAAAATAGGTAAAAATAGGAATCTCAAGGAAAAAAATAGTTATTTTTTTAAAAAAATGACATTTTCGCTGGGTTTTAAACCATCAACTTTCTGTTTATAAAGAGTGATAGTTTTTACAGCACTTGTGATCATTCTAAAATGTACTAGTGTCAATGGGCCATGATTCATATTCAGACTGACTTGATTTGACAACCTTCCAGCTGGGTCTCAACTGTCAGCCTCAGGAATCTTCAAGCCATGATTCATCTGAGGAAGCTGTGCAATCACAGACATCTCCTGATAGCTGGAAAAATCAGATGAAGAGAGAGAACCCCAAGTCCTAGGTCTCGATATAGGCAACAGGGAGCAGAGCAATGACAGTCAATGAGGCTCCTCGCTTGGCAAAGAATGAGGGCTGATTAATTGCAGCCAGCTACCTGCTGGCTAGTTTTATGTAGTTGCGTTGCCTTCAGTCTTCCTTGGAACCAACTTTTCAGAATTCCAGCTTGTGACTTTTGTTCGTTTATTTGCTTGTTCTTGAACCCTTAACTTTGGACTGGCTGACAGTTTGATTCCTGGAAGGAATTTGTACCATTTTATTGCTGCTTGAAATACAAATGGACTAATTCAAGCAAACTCTTTTTGCACAGACCTTGATTTATGATCTTGTCTACTGTTACCTACGTAACTCCTTAGCAACTAACTGTGTGTGTCTGCAAAGGGAGACAGAACAATTAGACATCATAGTAACCATTGACTCCATTGACGGGGTGTTCCAGCCTTCTAAAGTGATCTATGAACTGCCGTAGCAGGGTAGCCTTCAACAGATAAAAAACATGGTTTCAGAAATGGGCAGCCATTTTGGTAATGGGGCACTAAGCATTGCAGGTAAAAGATGATGGGATGTTCCCAACATGTAATTATATCTTCTTCCATTTCAGCTTAAGTATACAATGTCTTTAATGATGGAAGACACGAATAGAGAAATTTAGAAAATAATGTAGCTTGTGCATTTTTAAATAAAGCAGTATTTAAATAATATATTTATTCAAAACATATTTAAAATATGGATATACAAATATTTTTAATGATATAACCTCTTAGTCCTGTACTTGTTTATTTTTTTAACAAAGACAGAATTAAACTACTAGCTGGAAGAGAAAGGGGAATATCAGATCTAGAATTTCTGTATAAATTCATGTTCATTAATTGAAATTGAGATGGAAGAGAAATTAAGAATTAAATTGGTTGCGATAGATGCAAATGGCTGCGATGGGTGCAAATTATTTTTTTAAGAGACATTTTTACCCAAAGCAGTAAACCATTTACACAAATATATATGGTATTCAGCTTTGTTTGGGTATTTTCCCACATCATTATAGTTGTGCTTTTAAAGTTGTAGCAACGTTTCGGCAGAATCTCATCTGCCATCATCAGGCTTCTGTATAGTGACACTATACACACTATGTGTGTGTGTGTGTGTGTGTGTGTGTGTGTGTGTGTGTGTGTGTATGTGTATATGTATATATGTACAAAATGATAATTCAAATATTTATATTTTACCATTGCCATCAGAGAGTGGAGTTAAGAGGTATAGGAATTAGAGAATTGGAATAGAAACAAAAATAGGTGGGGGGGAACATTCCTAAGTGTTCCCTCAACAGTTTTGCAGCAAATACATTAAGACTTTACACACAGACATTGGTCATCATTGGACACAACTATGATGAATTTGAAGCAAACTTCTCTGCTTGGTAAAGCTGAGGAAAGGCAAGGCAATGGATAAGTGGATGAATAGGATCAGAGAAATGACAGGATTGTCCTCAGTCCAACGTATAAGGTATTACTACAGACATAATGAGATAGTCAGCATTTACACATGCAGTCACCAGGAGTTGAGCAACTAACTAATGTAACTAGAATCTTCCCAAATAGTATCAGGTTGCCTGGTTTGTAATTCTCTCTTCTCCCTTTTAAAAGACAGATAAAATTTAATTTCTTCAATTCAGTAGTCTAGCCCTTCATCAATTTTTCTAGGATTTCTCCATGATAAATGGACATAGGTTTGACCACACTGTTAGCAAGATCCTTCCATCCGCTAGAATGCTTTTCATCGGATAATTGAAATTTATTCAACCTAAATTAATATTTGCTGATTATTTTGCCATCAAGCTGCTTCACTGATGCTAAGTAAACGGAGCCAAAATAAAATCTGAACTATTTTACCTCTTGTTCTTTTTTAAATTTTTGTCATCTGTACTAAATAGATTTTATTTTTATTTTGAACACATCTAAATGAGCTTCCTCTGATCTAGGCTGGATCCTTCACTTAACCTTGGCTGACTCTAAGTAAGAAAATTGCACCTGGTTTGCCAGCTGTGTCCTTTCCTGGAAAAATAAGAACAGGCCACTTTTAAATATCCCAGTCACTTCTAGACTTCATTGCTGCAAATTATGCTATACTTTTGTTCATATTAAGCTATAGTGTGATCTTTGCTTTTTTTTGGTTTGAGGAAGGGGCGGGATTCAAATTTTTAACAACTGGTTCTGAGGGCGTGGCTTAGATTGTGGGCGTGGCTTGGTCATGTTATTGGCTGGGTGTGGCCAATTCAATATCATTCACATCGAGGCATGCATCTCCTCGCCTGGCCTGTCATGACTGTGGGGATGCTGCAACAGTCATAAGTGTGAAAAATTGTCATAAGTCACTTTTTTCAGTGCCATTGTAACTTTGAATAGTTATTCCACACAAGCAAAGTACCAGCAAAGGAGGGGAAAAAAACTCCAGAGATGTTTCTAAGACAGGAAGTCTAGTCCTGCCAAGAATGTAATGGGTTAACGGAGGGACAGTTTCTGTAAGCAACACCAGAATGTTTCCTTCCTGCCTTCCTTACAGGATTAGGCCAGTAATTTCTTCTAACAACCGGTTCTCCGAACTGCTTAACAACTGGTTCTAGTGAATAGGTGCGAACCTGTAGAATCCCACCCCTGGTTTGAGGAAACCAAATTAGTCAATTATGTCACTTTTAAAAAAAATGCTTAAGCAAACCACGACTTTGTATCTGTGTGTGGCTGCTTTTACAAACTGTTCTGAAATTACTGTAATGCAAATTAAAATAATGAGCTGCTTACTGCTATAACAGTGAATACATTTGTCAATATTACATTGACCTCTCTTTTGTTCCAATTAGTTCTCTGTGCTAGTCTTAATACAGGAAATTTGTGGGATTGTTTACAATTCTTTGCAATCAGTAAGGTATTTGTTATGTCCTGAGGACTCAAGGAGTTCTCACTCAGGTCCACTCACT
>NW_020769371.1:5801318-5819446 GCF_900518735.1 Pseudonaja textilis
TGTTGCACTCATGCTCTGGTTCAGCCTCTCATTGCTCAAACTTAACAGTATTATTCATGGTCTTGTTCTTATAAAGTTATAATTAGGTGGATGAGAACAAAGAATAGGCCTTTTATATAATTAAGGAAAACCTGATGATATTAGCAGAACTCTTTTAATTCTCCCATTCATCATATATAGGAGACATTGTGATTTTTGTGCAAGGAGTAAGTTTTGAAAGGTAGCTATATTCTAAAAAGAGATGGGCAGAAGGGCAGGAAAGTTAAGAATCATCCTGAGCTAATATTTAACTATTATTTATTTATTCTGTAGAGCAATTCCAGCAAAACCACAAAGTCCCTATTTGGGGAAGTATTTCCAAATAACGCAAAAGGTGCACAGCTTTCCAAGATGGATGAAGAAAAATTTGCAGATAATTTCCGGACGTATAAAGGTATCAATTTATCTTTCCATTCAGGATGTAGTGGCTTTCTAACTGAGATAGACATTTATCCTAGAGGATCCTTTGCCTTCGTATCAACTTGGCTTCCCTAAGATCAGCTTTTTGAAGCCTCTTTTCCAGATGACTCAAGAGTGTGGTGAGTGGCAACCAGAGTGAAAATTTCAGTTGCCTTTTCAGCAGTGGGTAAAAGATCTTTCCACTTCGACTTTTAAAGTTCTCTGATGCTCCATATTTCAGGTGATTTTCATGCTTGATATGATGTCTCATATTTTATGTTCAGTGTTCCTTCATTAATTTGTTTTTCCACATAATCCCATGTCTTTTTTTTTTCCTTTGAAGGCAACCAGGTTTCAAATAAATAAACAAGTTGCTTGAAATGAGACTTCCAAATTCTCACTTATCTAAACTTTTTATCGATTTGCCAGAAAATAACAAATAGGTGCTGTAGCTAGAAATAGCTGAAGAAAAATGAGGGGTGACACCGTGACAGCATTCAAGCAGTAGCACGAATGGTTTTTTTAATGACATGTTTAGACCCAATTCCAAACTGCATCAAGAATTTGGACAGTGTGGGGATGGAAATACATTTTCAAATTTTGCTCCTCTCAACTCCCGATCCCACCCAGTATGATTTGGCACTCAGGACTCCCTCCTCTAGTCTACACTGACCTGATCAATTAGCTCTAATAGGAAGAAACTGTTGTAAATACCACATCAGAGAAATTCAGGGGGATGAAATGGGGCCGTGTTGCTTTTCTGTAGCATTGCTGACATTGTGTGTATCAACAACTCTTTCTCAACCTTGACAATCTTAAAATGTGTACACATTGCTGGCTAGAGAATATTGGGAGCTGAAGTCCACACTTTGCAAAGTTGCTAAGGTTGGGGAATATTGGTATAGAGTAAATAAGGTTACCTTGACAAAGCTACACAGGAACTATTACCTAGGCAAAAGAGACTAAAGGAATGGTTGAATCCTAAACCACAAGATAACATTCAGAGGCAAACACTTCCCTAATTCACTAAAACTGTAAAAAGGAGGAAGGCGCTTAGCAGTCAGTCTCAATAAAAGACTTTTGCTTTTTAAAAGCCATTGGTCAAATTGCTAATTGTTTGAAAGGTTTTTTGTAGACTAGTCATACCCCGCGGAAAAAATCTAGCTAAAAACATATTACTATAGAACATGGGTCTTCAAACTTGACAGTTTTAAGACTTGTGGTCTTCAACTTCCAGAATTCCTCCTCCAGTCATGTTAGCTCAAAAATTCTGGGAGTTGAAGTCCACAAGTCTTAAAGCTGGCAAATTTGAAGACCCTGGCAATAGAATGAGGCCCATATTTCCTCCTATGCAAATTCCAGCAGGACAGTCAATAAAGCATTTATTTACTTACCATTAGGACAAATGGGACTGATTAGGTTGCAGCTTTATGCACATTTCCAAAACACTGCAAGATTCAGCAGAGCTGAATAGGGAGCTGGACTTTTGGACTGTGACTTTCATATTTTGCCATGGAAAGATGACCTGTTGACTTTCATTTCAGTTTATCTTTCAGGGTGGCTTAAATGTGTGTCAAGCTGACTCTTGACAACCACCTGAACCAATTCCTGCAGTTTTCTTAGTGTGGTTTTGGAAGTGATTTGCTCTTGCCTGCTTCACAAAGCTGACAGAGGGTGACTAGCACAAGGATCTCTAGCTGACATTATGCATAACACACATGACTAGAACTCATAGTCTCCTGGTTTGTAGCCTGGTGTCTTAACCACCATATCCAACCGCCTCAATTTTTAGGGTAGTGTTGCAAAATGAACTTGTTATAAAGTTCTAGAGAAGGTTATTTAAACACACATATACATACACATACAATCTTTCTCAGACACATATTGCAAAGCCCTTAAGTTAATCCTGTCTTGGCCTGATGCCAGTGAGACCCTAGAATGACTTAAGTAAATGATGTTCAGATGTGGATGCTTTGTCAACAAGTTGCTATGTATTCAGTCCATGGGCTATCATAATCCCTGGCAGAAAATCAGGGGAATTGTTTATGGTGAAGTTTCTCAATCGTGGCAGTTTTCAGATGTGCAAAGTTCAATTCCTAGAATTCTCTACGTAGAATGGCTGTCTGGGGAATTCTGGGAGTGAAGGTCACTGATGTGAAAGCTGCCAAGGTGGAGAAACGCTGTCATAGACAATTCCCCTGAGTTTCTGTCTTACCAATCATAAGAGATGAATCAATCTCACAAAAAGTAAACAAAATGAAACTTTATTTTTAAAAACTCACATGATACAACATGAAGCATCATTTGCAAACCTGTTTAATTTTCATCTATAAATTACTGATCATGGGGGAAGGACAGCTTTAAAATTATTTTGTGTTTATATTACAGATCAAAACAGCTTTTTAATTATAGATCACCTCCCAAAAAACGAATAAAGAGAAAATAAGTCTTGAACTCAGTTTGAAATTGAAACAAGTTTGAATTTGAAATACTTTCTGCCCCCCATGTGATAATTATTTTAAAAAATCAAGAACATGTATCAAATTACACTTAATTTCCACTTGCTTTTCCTGTATACCAAGAGTTTGGAATACAATTTCCAGCATGCTATTAAAAATAAGCCTCTTAACCGAAAAAAGGTTCCCCATTCTAAAAATAAATGAGAAGACTTGAATAGAATCCAGTCCCCCACAAAACAAGGTCTGTAAACCATTTATTAATGAAAGCTTCATTCTCCAAATTGTTGAAATAAACATAAGGTGACTGAGAAAGCACATAGCTTAGGCCATTTCTCTTTTTTTGCTATAAGGAACATCCAGAGAAATTCCTACTCATTAATTGCATAACATTTCTACATTTTCCCTCTCTCCTTTCACATAAAGGAGGAAGAAACCTGATCCCGAGATCATACTATCCCATTTATGCGCTACTGGGTATCTCTTATTTGCTAATTCTCATTGGCTATGTGGTGACCTTCTCCAAAGGTATGTTTTCCTCTTTTATGTTTTGCAATATTTCATGTAATAAAAGAGGGAATTTCTGAGGAAAGCTGAGAAACTCAGAGCAGATTTCCAGTTTTTCCTCTTTGATTTTGGGTTCAAATGGCCAGAGGAATATTGACTCTAAAGCAAGATGGAAGATCTTTGTGATAAATTATGTGTAAAAGGAGCCCTGGATAAATCTGCAGCATTGAGCTAGAACAGCCTTTCTCAACATTGTATCTTCCAGCTGTGTGATGCTCCCTGCTCCCATCTCTACTAACCAACACAATCTAGAGATCTTGGGAATTGTACTCCAATTGATTTCAGGAAGGCTTCTTAATACAGTTAGTCCTTGACTTATCAGTATAATTGGATCCAGATTTTCCATTACTAAGCAAGGTACTGGCTTCACACCTGATTTTATGATCTTTTTTGCTATGGTCAAGTAAATCATTGCAGTTAAATTAATAATGTGGCTGTTAAGTGAATCCAGGATCTCCCATTGACTTTGCTTGTCGGAAACTGGCTGGGAAGGTCACAGATGGTGATCACATAATCCTAGGATGCTGCAACCGTTGTAATTCCAATGCTGGTCACCAAGTGTCCAAATTTTGATCACATGATCATGGAAGTGGTTGTGAGTGTGAGGACCAGTTATAAATCACTTTTTTTCAGTGCCATTGCAACTTCAAACAAACACTAAGTGAATCGTTGTAAGTCAAAGCCTACCTGTAAGCAGCCTCCTGGATTTTATAGACTCTTTAGGACTCTCTGGTTAACTGAGATGGGAATGAAGATATTTTGAGGAAACTCAGGCATGGAATCTACAGTTTTTACCTATCAGTCTTCCTCAGTCTAGAGCAGGAGTGTCAAACGGCGTCATTTTGTTGTCACGTGATATATTGCAACTTTTTTTCCCTTTGCTAAAACGGGGGTGGGCATGGCCACCCCATGATGCATCTGGACCGTGGGCTGCGAGTTGGACACCTGCGATCTATTCTAGAGTCTTCCATTTATATTGGATTTTAATTCTTAGTTTGCTCCAGCCAGCACAGTCAGATCAGGCAGTCTGGGGATATATGAAACTTGGCATATAACACATATCTGCAATGTAAATACAGCTTTAATCCTGCAAAAAATTTGCCAGCAGTTGTTCTCGTTTAGTTTTGTATTGTCATTTGGTAGAATTTAATAATTAAAAACTGAGTTTCCCTGGCACAATGACATTTCCTTCTTATTCTCCAATGCCATTCCCGCTGCTCTTTGTTAGCACACTTGTATATAATATCTATTGGAGAACAATACTATACAACACAGTATAGGATTGTATCCTTCATTCCTGAACACTTCTATTCTTATATATTATTGTGGATCAATGCCACCTTTCAGGAAAAAGTCTTATCAAAACAGTGTGTAAGGTGCACCAATTTCATTAATAAAATCATAGTTAAGTAGAACTTTGGAGATTGTTTCCACTGAAACATTGAAACCATTGCCCCAATGATGTTGGGCAGTCCAACTGGAACAGACTCTGAGGTGGGCTTTATCTGCTTGCCTTCTCTTCCAGGAAGATTCCAAAGGGCCATTAGTGGCAAAAATTCTGTGGTGAGCAGAATGAAACAGTTCTACAAGGGCAACTTCTGAGATAGGTGTCATCTGCCCTTCTCTTCTGATTAGAAATTCTGTTCTTACTATAAAGCAGGGGGTCTTCAAACTTGACAGCTTTAAGACTTGTGGACTTCAACTCCCAGAATTCCTCCTCCAGTCATGTTAGCTCAGGAATTCTGGGAGTTGAAGTCCACAAGTCTTAATCTTGCCAGGTTTGAAGACTCTTGCTATAAAGAGTGACATTGCAAGATTTCTAACATGCATTTCTTTCCCTTCCTTTACAATCTTAGTCTCAACAATTTCATCCGAACTCAATCAGATGACAGTCAATTTTTCAAAAGATCACTATGGCCACGACTTTCACTGTAAGTTTCTCTATTTCCTTTTCTGGTCTCTACTTCATGGGACAATTCTGCTCTGGGTTCTTTTTTTTCTTTTTTTGACAATTTTGTTGCAGGTCAAGAAACAATACTACTTTAGTATAGGGACATATCTAGTTTTGTATGTGCAGTTTGCTTTTATCAGTCCTTATCATCAGAACAGTCTTCTTGATCTTGCATGCATTGTCAAGCCAAGCCAGTATCAATTTTTGACTTTATTTTTTTCCTCCTGTTGCTCAGTGTTCCCATGTGGTGCTGACACCAGACAATGGGAATATTTTGGTGGAAAGTGCTACTTCTTCTCTCTGAAGACAATTCCCTGGCATGCGGCCAAGGTAGATTGTGAAAGCAAACAGTCACAGTTGGCCGTCATTGATAGTCTTGCGAAACAGGTAAGATGGGGCAGCTACAAATTGGATGTAAACTTTCTTCCCAGGACAAAACAAGCATGAATAAAGCTAAAGTATCATTTCTTTCCTATCTTGGGTGCCTTGCTCTGGTTCAGATGGCATTCACTCCTAGAGTTTATAATGCTATGCAGGTTCACAGGTGTGACTCAATAAAAAAATTAAAGACTGAGTCTGGGTTTGTCTTAATAAGTCAGATATGTTTATTCAGCTGAATAAACATGGCTCCTCCTAAAGGTGGAGGAACCTTGAACACAGTGTGAGGCAGATATTTATACATTTCTTTGTTTTCACTTAAAGAGAAAGCTGGCACACAGTAGATAACCTATAAAAATATAGAAATTACAAAAATAGTCAAGCACACCTTTTGTGGTTTTGGTCACATGCCTAATCCAAAGGCTGGTTGTTTCCTGTGAAACTTTCCTTGGCCTCAAAGGATGGCTGAGGCCTGAACTTTAGCCTTGCCATCTTAACCTCTGAGCAATCATCAAATTCATCAGATTCCTGATCAACAATAAGAAGTAACTCAACCCCGATTTATTTTTAATTTTTATTGGTTTTTAAAACAAACATAAACAAACAAAACATAAAAACATCAAATCATCTTCCATATATGTACATACAGTGTGCCGGTTGGTTTACAAATTGTTTTGTGCTTCCATTTCATAGTCTTCAATTATAATTACATTGTATATAATCTCGTATTTTCCACCAATATATTAAATACATTAATATCGTTATTAATCAATCATTTGACTATACTTTTATTCATTCATGTTTTCCAAAATGATCATACTTTACTTAATTTGTTTTATAACAATTCGTGTCATTGTCCCTGATCTATCCTAGAATCATTTTGTAGATATAATTAGAAAAGAATGCATCTTTATATATTTATTATTTTCTAAAAGTATACATATTTCATTACTATATTTTATTGTCTAACCGCTGATAGAATAGATCCCAAATTTTATAAAATTGTTTATCATCTTGTCCTCTAATTTCAAATGTCAATCTACTCATTTCAGCACATTCCAGTATTTTCTTAATGATTTCCTCCTGTGATGGTATTTTCTCATTTTTCCAGTTTTTAGCAAATACAATCCTAGCCGCTGTTAATACATTTACAATCAGGTATTTCAAGTCTTTACTATATATTTCAGGTAAAATTCCCAATAAAAATATTTCTGGTTTCAAATCTATATGCTTTTTGTCATTTTTTCCAACCACGTGTGGATTTTAGTCCAGTATTTTTTAGCATCTGCACAAGTCCAACACATATGGTAATATGAGCCAGGTATCTGATGACATTTCCAACATTTTTCGGATTTATTCTTGAACATTCTTGCTATTCTTGTCAGGGGAAAGTGCCACCTGTAAAACATCCTATACAAATTTTCTTTATATGCTGTTGAGATTGTCATTTTATAATTTTGAGACCACAATTTTTGCCATTTCTCAAGATCAATCCATATCCAAAATTCTTCCCCCAAGCAATCATAGTTTCTTTAACTTGTTCTTCTAGTTTAATTTCTAATAAATATCCATACAATTTTTAATCACCTTTTCATCAGTACCTGTCAAAATCTTATCTAAGTCAGTCAGTTTATCATAGAAACCTTCTGTTTTAGAATCTTTATCATACCTTGAATGTATTTGCGCATGTGAAAACCAATTCATCTTTATACCTTGTTCCTCTAGTTTTTGTATAGATTTAAGTTCGCCCTTTTCATTCAATATTTCACCATATCTAACTCTTTGTTCCTTTTTGTATATTATAGGATTAAGAAAATGCTTCAATAGTCAATAGCCAAACTGGAATTTTCAAATAACATTGTCTTTTAATCTTCTCCCAATTTAACCACAGAGACTACCA
Organism: Pseudonaja textilis; assembly: GCF_900518735.1. Next base: position 5,809,009 of record NW_020769371.1, read on the forward strand.
TATATAATGTCTTCTAAAGTACCCCTGTGTTTTAGTTCCTTTATACCATAAAAAAAGCATGCCACCCCAACAACACATCATGTCCTTCTAATGTCAACAATCCAGTATTTCTTAAAACTGTTATCCATTCCTTAACCCACATCAGATTTGTAGCTTGATAATACAACTCTCAATTAGGCAAACCAGATCCTCCTCTAATTCTAGCATCTTGCAAAAGTTTTAATGTTATTCTCGCTTTCTTACCTTGCCATATATATTTCAACACAATTTTATTTAAATCTTCAAAGTAGTCTTTTCCAAGCCTAATTGGAATTGTTTGAAACAAATATAAAATTCTGGGTAATATATTCATCTTGATTGTTGAAATTCTCCCTATTAATGACAGTTGTAAATTTTCCCATTTCGCCAAATCTAGTGCTATCTGCTGTTTAAGTTTAATATAATTATTCTCTTTTAGTGTACTGCATCTTGCTGTCAGGTATATCCCCAAGTACTTGATGTTATTTGTGACCTGAATTTTCAATAGGTCTGCTAATTCTTCCTTTTGTCTTGATAGCATATTCTTTGTCAAGATCTTTGTCTTATCTTTATTTATTTTCAAACTAGCCACCTTTCCATATGTCTCTATCTTTTCTATCAATTTTGATGCTGTTTCTAGTGGGTCTTCTAAGATAAAAACCAGATCATCTGCAAATGCTTGCAACTTAAATTCTTCCTTTTTAATTTTCATCCCTTTTATATTCTTTTCATCTCTAATATTTCTATTTAGCACTTCCAAAGTTAACACAACAGAGGTGATAGTGGGCACCCTTGTCTTGTTCCTTTTCTTATATTGATAGATTCCGTCAGTTCTCCCTCTATCATTACCTTTGCCGTCTGCTTATGATATATAGTTTCTATTGCTTGAATAAATTTTCTAGCAAAGCCTATCTGTTCCAGCAGTAATAACATGAATCGCCAATTCACATTATCAAATGCCTTCTGTGCATCTAGAAATATCAAAGCCATTTGTTTTTCGGGATGTGCCTTGTAGTATTCCAAAGTGTCCAAGATTACTCTCATATTGTCTTTGGTTTATCTCTTTGGCAGAAATCCATTTTGGTCAGGATGAATAAAATTATTTAAATATTTTTTTAAGTCTTTCTGCCAATATTGAAGAAAAGATTTTATAATCTGCATTTAGTAGGGAAATTTAATTTGTAATGGATTGGCCTCCTCTTTTGGAACAAGTATGATATAAGCTTCTGACCATGATTTAGATATCCTCTTCTTTAACCTAACTTCATTCATAACTTCTAGCAATGGAAAATTCAATGATTCTTGTAATGTTTTGTAAAATTCTGCCAGAAGTCCATCTGGGCCTGGTGCCTTTCCATTATTTTGTTTCTTAAGTCCTTCAGTTAACTCCATCATTGTTATATTGTTTTCTAACATTGTTTCAATCTCTTTAGGTATCTGGGGTAAATTAGCATTCTGTAAATACTGTTTAACTCTTTCCTCATCAATATTCTCTTGTGTGTATAGTTTCCCATAATAATCTCGAATAATTTCCTTCTTCTTTTTACTACCATAGCAAACTTGGCCTTGGTCATTTATTAATTGCAATATTTTCCTTGATTCTTTCTCCTTTCTCAATTTATATGCTAACCATCTACCTGGTTTATTTGCATCTTCAAAGTAGTTCTGTTTGGCACCTCTAATTTTTTGCGCTAATTCTTCTTCTTCTATTAGACCCATTTTATGTTTGGTTATATCCATTTTTAGCTTAATGTCCTTTCTCTATGGCATTTTCTGTAGCTCTTTTTCAAGTCCTTTATACTCATCTTCTAATGCCTTAGAGGCTAATCTTTTCATAGTATTTCTTTTCCTTGTATAGTCTATGATCAAGCCTCTGGCATATGCCTTCATTGTATCCCATACATTCTGGATTGATGTATCTTCTTTTTTGTTTTCTCCAAAGAAAAAGGCCAATTCTTTCTCCATCCACTGTGTGAAGTCTTTTCCCTTTAAAATAGTATTATTTAATGTCCATCTAGATCTTCTTCTTTGTCCTTTCCATTTAATTGTCATTGGATTGTGATCTGCCCAAGTACTTGTTTCAATATTTATTTCTTGAATATTAGTTAACAATTCTGTTGACATCCATATCATATCTATTCTGGACCATGATAAGTGTCTATTTGAGTAGAAGGTGTATTGTTTAGTTTTAGCATTTCTTTCTCTCCATGTATCTTTTAAGTTTATCTCATCTACCAATTTTTAAAAAAGATTTAGGGAGAGTCTATTTTGCTTTATTGTTTTCTGTGTTGTGTAGTCCAGTTTATTGTCTACAATTCCATTAAAATTTCCCATCACAACTATATTAACATAGTCCAGTTCAACTATTTTCATATGTAATTTTTATAGAATTCTTATTGATTGTCATTCGAGGCATACATTGCAATTAGGAGTGTTTTCGTATTATTGTCCATTATTTCCACCATTAATATTCTTCCGTCGTCATCAATATGAATCAATTTCGCTGAGATGGTCTCTTTAATATATAAAACCACTCCTCTTTTCTTACATTGTGTCAAGGAAGTGAATATTTTCCCTAATTTTGGCTGTATCAACAATTGTTCATATTGTTTTTTAATATGTACTTTTGTAGACAGATTATATCAAATTTTAATTTCTCTAATTTATGAAAGATTTTCCTTCTTTTAACAGCTGAGTTAAGTCCATTTATATCAATTGTAATCAATTTTTTCTCTCCCATAGTTATATTTTGTAATTAGGTTTGACAGCTCTTGTGGATCTTGGTTCACGTTGTTCTTTGGCTTCCTCTTTTCCACCTACTACACCTTCTTCTTTTTCAGTCGTCATTTGGGAGTCCTCTTGGAATTCAATTAGTGAAATTTCTTTTTCTGCCTCTTCCTCCCCTCTGAAAAATTCTGTGTAAAATGATTCAGCTTTCTCAATTGAATCAATTCTATATCTCTGTTTTATCCATGTAAACATTAAACCTTCTGGAATCAGCCATCTATAATTCACCTCTTTTTTAAGTAACAATTTGGTCAAGAATTGGTATTCTCTTCTCATCTCTCTCACTCTTCTGGGTATTTGTTTCAAGACCACAATCTCCTTATCTTTGTATTTCAATGTTTTCTCTCTTGCCACTTGCAATATTTGCATTTTAATGGCTTTCTTTGTAAATCTGATGTGAACTTCTCTTGGTAAGCTATTTCTCATCGCATATCTTGTGAAGACTTGATAAACCTCATCTATTCCATCCATCATCTTCTCTTCAGTAATTTCCAAAGCTTCCGCCAATATTTCTATCATTATCTCAGCTAGATTTTGTCCTTTTTCTTCCTCTATGTTTTGGAATCTAAGATAAAATTCTGATCTGTCCATCTCCCATCTCAGCATACCACTTTTATCTTGTTCAACCACAGTTAATCTGTTGTCAATGCCTCCAATCTTGTCTCTTTGTTTATCTTCTTCTTCAATTTTTTGGAGTCTCTCATCATACTTCATTGTTATGTCTCCTCTTGGAAATTCAAACGAACAAACAGAAAGCAGCCGTTTCACAATCAAATCAAACTGAAGGAAGTAACAAGATAACGGCTGGCAGAAACTGTTAGGACTCCCCTTCGAAATTCAAACAAACAAAACAGAAAGCAGCCGTTTCATAATCAAATCAAACTGAAAGAAATAACAAGATAATGGCTGGCAGAAAGAAACTGTTAGGACTCCCCTTCAAAATTCAAACAAACAGAGAGCTCTTTGCTGTAACGTCCTCATTCAAAATAGTTATTTTGTTTCTGGCGAAATGCACCAGCTCAGCTGTGTCCTTTTATACCCATTAAGGCAACGTGCTAATTAACTGGCTTGCCCTTCAGATTAAAGTTTCCTGGTTCTGACGTCAATCCATGATCTAACAGTCATCAGAGTCAAAACTCCCAACAGGATTGATCCTTCCAATCATAACACTTCATCATCATTTGTTGGATGTTCTCCACTTTTACATCGGTTTTCCCTGTTCTTTGTTCAATATTGTCTGTTCTTTGTTCAATGTTCTCTATTCTCTTTTCAATATTCTCTGATCTTGTTTGAATATTTTGAATTCCTTGCATAATCATCTGTAAGGTCACTTTTTCTTGTTCTTTTTCTTGCCTTAACATTGTCTGTATTGAACATTGTCCTCCAGATGGTGGAGAGGAAGAAGTAGAAGTTGAGGGACCAGGAGCTATTAATTTCCTACTCATTTTGAGCAATTCAAAATCTTCAGGTTCTTCTAGACCTTAATCCAATTGTGAAATAACCAATTGCAGTTCCAAATAAAAATAGTAGGAAAAAAGAAGGCAAATAGTAATAATAATAAAAAAGAAAAAAAATTCTTCAGGTTCTTGTATACCTTAATCCAATCGATTGGTTAGATAACAATAAAAATTCAAAAATGATTTTTTTAAGGAAAAGACCATAAACACACACAAAAAAGAAAAAAGTTGTAAAATCCTTAAAAAGGTGAAAAAGTGAAGAATAAAAGGTTAAAAAAAGAAAGGAAAAATTCTTCAGGTTCTTCAACACCTTAATCCAATTAAGAGGTCTCAAATATAAAAGGATGCATAAAAATAAACCAAAAAGAAAAAAAGAAAAAATCAATATGGAAGGTAGATGGAAAGACAAAAATACCAGAAAGGGAGAGAGAGAGAAAAGCTACTCCCTTAAAAAAGAAAAAAGAAGGGAAACATTAATACTAAAACTTTTCCTTTAAAATAAAAAGCAAGCGTAGAAATTTAACTTCCAAAGACAAGAAAAAAAACAAAGACAAGTTCCAAAGAGCCAAAAATACAAATAGCTATTACAAAAAAAGTAAACTGATGAGGAGGGGTAGCACAGCTTAGAAAAATTAAAAAGAGCACACTGCACTTTGTTTAATTATCCAAGGCTCTTGTTATAACTCTCTGTTGATAGAAACCCAGAAGAGCACCTGCAATATACTCTCCCATGCTCTTCCCTCTATCTTATCAAACAGGCTCAAAGTCCTTGAAAAGAAGTCTCAGTTCTTTCTCAGCTTTGTCTGGTCAAAAGAGAGATAGAATATTTCCAAGCCTCTAGTTGGCAGTGTTACAAAGTTTCTTAGCTTTCACTTTCCCCCTCCTTTTCCAAGTAAAATATAATAAGAATTAATTAAAAAAAGAAAAAGATTTTTTTTAAAAAATAACTAAAAGGGAGTCTCTGGCTTAAAATATTATAAAGTCAAAAAAGAGAAAAGAATAGATAAAAAGAAGAGAAAAAACCCAGTCCAGTTTCAAAATATAAGATCATGTGTAGAAAATCCAGCAATGAAAAAAAAAAAAAAATTACTTTGACATTCCTGTTTAAAATCGCCGCTTAATCAATTCTGTCAAAACTTTTACTGATTCTTTCTTTTCCTTAGGGTGTCCTTTCAAATCTTAAAATAAAGAAAAAGTTCTCACCAAACCGGCACACTCTCTCTTTCCGTTCTCTTTCATTTCGGAGCTGTCCCAACTTCAGCAGCTTTAATGGCTGCCTCTTTGCCGCTGGCAAAAAGAGCTTCTCCTGGATCTACCAGGGACTTTGCAGTATCCCTGGGATCAACAGGATGCGCTCTTTACATTCACTGTCTCTTCGGGACGGTTTAGATCCACTTGGACCGTCCAGGAGCAAAGATATCGGCAGCGATCTCAGACCTCCAAGATCGCATGCTGTATCGTCACGACGCCAGCTCCGCCCCAATCCAACTCAACCCCCATTTTTCTCCTTTCTTCTCTTTTATGGTTACAAAGGAAATATTCTCCAGCATTTTTATTCCAAATGACATTTCATATTTCTTGTCACTTGCAGAATTTCATACAGACTCGGACCAGAAATGAACGTTTTTGGATCGGTCTCCATGACCAATTTACAGAAGGAGAGTGGAAATGGTTGGATGGCAGTAATTACAGAACCGGCTTTCAGTGAGCAATGAATATTTGTTGTTGTTGTTGTTGCTGTTGTTGTTGTTAGCAGAGTTGGGGAACATGTGGCTTTTCAACTGTTGCTGAACTTCCCCTCCCAGCTGTCAAGGTTGAGGGATAGATTGGGAACTGCGGTTCATCACCAACTGAATGGCTACCACTTGCTTACCCATCATGAAGTAGAAACTCACCTTCAACTCCAGGTTTTTTTTCCAATGTCTTTGAAATTCTGACAAGCAGAAAAAGTGAAAGACTGGCTTCAAACATCATACCAAGCTATAAAAATGATTTTATGTTGGCTTAACATGATGTGTGAACTCAACCAGCAATCACTCATAGCAACATAAAGCCCCGTGACATCCTTTAGACTTGTAGTCCTATAATCACATGCTCTAAAATAAGCCACATTTATTTCCAGGGAAGGTGATTTGGGGTCTATTCCATTTAGGTCAGGGGTCTTCAAACTTGACAGCTTTAAAACATGTGAACTTCCACTCCCAGAATTCTTCCTCCAGTCATGTTAGCTCGGGAATTCTGGGAGTTGAAGTCTACAAGTCTTACACTTGCCAAGTTTGAAGACCCTTGATTTAGGCAATCTATTTTGTTGTGAGACTGATGAGGAATTTCAGCTTTCATTTAGAAACATTTATCAGTAAAATGTTTAGGAAACCATAGCTTGATGGCTGCAGAGATATGTTAATTGAACTTGAGATTATTTTTGACTATTTGAGATAGAAAAACATGCATCATCTCTTGCTTCTATCTCAGGAATTGGAAGGAAGGTGAACCCAACACTTACCAGGGTCGTGAAGAGGACTGTGGCCAAGTTTGGATTAATGGTGAATGGAATGATTACATCTGCTCATCCGACAGCTTTTATATCTGTGAAAAGCCCAGACCGAGCACACCCAAAACTGCCTCAAATCGGCCCTGAGCCTTGAAGCAGAATGTCTAGAAAGCAATTTGGAAGGAAAGACTGCAGCCCTCACATCATGATCGCCAAAGCAGCACTACACTTTTGTTAGACTAAGATCTCAATTTAACATGGAAACAGTACTATATTGGTAGCTCTAGATTATCTGGCAATTATGTAGCTAAATCAAATTATCCATGTAAATTTTCTAAGCAATTGTTTCCTGCAACCTGGAGGAACCAAATACTAAGGTCTGGAAAGTCTGGAAACTATCCCTGAAATCATTATATATGGGAGATAAATTTAATGCCATTGGGCATAATATAAATGTTCTTGCTATTGCTATGTCATTATACATCAATACAAAACAATGTGAAAATATTAAACTTAAACTACCCCCCAAAAAATCACCAGTTATACCTTATATTTGCCCAATAGTAATTACAACCACAAGGGAAGAAGATGAGTTAAAGTTAAAATGATCAGGGTTCAAGCATTGTATTAAGACCTATTTACTAAACTGTGTGTTATTGAATAAGCCCCAGTTGACTTTGTACAACAGGCTACAAGCTAAGCCATAACTTATAAACTGTAACAGCTGGTATTCAATGGCATTCTAATACAAAACCTAGCACAGCATGTCATGTTTTAGTGATCCTGGTTGCTTCCTGTGCGATTCTACACTCCAATTATACAAATGAAAGTCAAGAAACACATTGTTTCTTGGACTGTAAAAGGCCAAGGTATGTATCAACTATGAGTTAGTTTGTGACACCATGTAAGTTTGTAGGTTTGGACCACACAAGAAGGAAAGACATCATCTCTGGAAACCTCTTTTGGACAAGTGTAAGTCAACATCTCCATCTAATCTCACACATTAGCAAATCAAGGAACTCATCAGGATAGGACACATTCCCAGCACACACATTCGCTATCTATGAAATCACACAAGACACCAGCAATCAACTTCCAGCAATTTCAATCAGCAATCTCCATCCACCTCTACAGACAAGAGTTTGAATATCCTTTCTTTCCCAACAAGCATTGCTTTGAATCTTAACATGGAAAAAGATTGTAGACAGCAACCTTTCAGTTCTTTGAGCAGAGCTTTCTTTGCTACCCAGACCTTTTCTTTTGTTACCCCAAAGCCACCTATCCAAAAAAAGCCTTTTCACCACTTATTAGAAAGTTCTTATTTAAACTTTCCTGTTGTGATTGAGCAAATTTGGGGTAATTTACTCAAGTTTGGGAATCACTTTGTTAAGATGCTAAATCAGAGACATCACAAGCATCTTGGATCATAGGTCCAAGATCCATCAGATGGGGGGAAATAACATTTTTTTCAAAAACAGGTTGCTGAGGGAGAGATCAGGACACACCGGAAGCGGGGTTGATGTCTTACTAAATGTATTGGGAAAGGTTTTTTTTTTTCTAAAGAAGTAATTTAAGTACTTTTAGCAGAAAAGAGGAAAACTATTACTTTTCACACAGGAAAAACATGTACATAAAAGGGGGAAATTAGTGGATTTTTTTTAAATGTCCATCAATTTTCCTTCTCTAATTTTGGAAGCCCTCAAAGGTGAGAAGCCACACACAGCCTGGGGGCAGCTTTCCTATGTATGAGGTATGTGGAAAAGGAATTGCTTTTATTGAGTCCCAGTCTGATCCATAAGTAAGCATTGTCAATGCTTAATTCCTGGAGTTGTGAGCGCTCTATTGCTGGAAGTTTTAAAGAATACAATGGACAACTATTTCATACAGTCTCCTGCCTTGAGCAGGGAGTTGTACTAGAAAATCTCCAAGACCCCTTCTAGCACTATGATTCTTTTTTTTCTTTCTTTTTTTCGGTAAAAGTTTTATTTGGGTTTTCACAAAACATAATGGGAAAAGAAATATCTTTTTTGGAGACCAGCATGAATCCAGGTCATCACATCTCCATACAGACATAATCTCAGTTACATATTCATCTTATATATTCAATTTCATATCTTGTCACCATTTTATCAATTTCTCTCTAATTATTCCCTTCCCTTATTTTCCTCAACCTTATTTTATAATTATCTCATTCCTTTCAAATTCAATTACATATCTTTTTCTAAATTTCTATATCTTTCTAATCATACTTTTGTCTGCCCTGTTTACAATTTCATATATTCTTTATCTATCATCATTCTGAAAAGGAAAGGAAAAAAAAAATATTTCCCTCCCCTTTCAGGCTTTAAAAAGCAAGGTTTCCCCTGTAATTACCAAATAGAGTGTGTCACCTTTAAATCTTATAATTATCCTTTCAAATCTCATTAAAAATTTAATTTATACATTATACAATTACGATGTTCAATTTCTAATATCTATTTTATATCATATACCTCTTTTCAATTGAATTCCACTTGGTACTTTCCCTTAAAAATACACACATAATTCTAAGAAAAGAAAATATTTATAAAATAATGAATAAAATGATTATTCCATTCAAGTTCATCCTAGCAACTGATATTGATTTCATTATAAATCTTCACATTTCTTTTCAATCATATTTTATAAATTATAAGACATTAAAAACAATTAAAATATTTTAAAGAAGAAGCACAAGACGGAAGAGGATCTTTTGGCTTCATATTTCAATTTTTAAAAATGGAGATCTTGAACTATGAAAAACAACAAGAAACACTGGCAGAACAAGAAGGGCAGGACAACAAAGAAGCCATCTTTAATGACCAAGCAATTTTAAGCGGGGTAAAAAAGGGAAAGGGGGGAAAGGGAGTTAAAAACTTAAACATTGAAGCAACAACCCCAAAAAATAGTAATTTGAAAAGTAATCATAATATCAGGAAGAAGCAGAAGGGAGGATCACAGAAGGGAGAATCAGATAGAAAAGGGAATAAAAAGGGGAGGGAGAAGAAGAGAGGGAAGAGGGAAAGAAAAAGAAGCTACAAAAGACGGAAACAAGATATAGAGGTACAGGGAAAATGTACAAGAACTAAAGGTATAAACCTATTTAAAAGACACAGAGACAATGGTTAAAATTTAACTTAAGGAGAGGATTCTGCAAGGGTGCATGGGATAGCATTGTTATATTAGAAATAGAAAAGGCTTAGAAAATATGTTAGATAATTAAAGTGATAGAAAAAATTTCTATTGATGTATAGTGGAATATTTGTAAAGAGAATAAGGCTCTCAATGGTTTAAAAAGAACGTTTAAAAAAACTGAAAAGAAACATGGAAGATTTTTATCAGTTGACAAGATGAACTTGAATAAGAATAATAACTTTATTGACTACTGTTAATAACTATTGTTTGGTTTTTTTATTTAAAGACAGTAATAAGTAAAATATGAAATATAGATGATTAAAGTGAAAGACAACTCATATTACTAGGTAATGTTTGTTAAAAGAAATAGAAATATAAAAGATAATATAATAGGTATGTGTTATTAATATTAATGGCAGAGCTGTACTTGAATAGAATAATTATTCCATTTACTATTGTTATACATATATACACAGATATATATATATATATATATATATATATATATATATATATATATATATATATATAT